>AYEL01068538.1:0-15520 GCA_000484575.1 Olivierus martensii | reverse complement strand
AAAACGCTTTTCCCTGTTGTTCTAAATTATTCTTATATTCTTAATGTGATGAAAGCTGTATACTGAAGAGGGACCAGGAAAGGGTCCGAAAATGTTTTATGGCAATAAATATCTTCCTTGTTAATAGTGCTTTATGCTTTCTGATATACAAATAAAGCAAGTGGTTTTTATATGACTGTGCAGGATGAGAAGTTACATATCTTCGAATTTACATAAGTCGGGATATAACTGTATATATCAAAAGTAATATTACCAAAAATGCAAGCACTTTTAGCAGTTAAGATTAGTTTGTTTATGAGTAACTAATGCTTTCAGCTATCTGCCATCTTCAAGTTACAAAAAGAGTAAAAGAATACAAATTCAAAAAATTAAAATAAAAAATAGAACAATATTAATTGCTATGGATACAAATTAAATGTTTGCATTATAATTGTAACTAAAAATTTGTTAATGTGTATAATTTAAATTTACATTAATAAAAATTTATAATTAAACCATTAAATATTAATATATATCTACATAAAAAATTAATTTAAAAAGTTCCGTTATTATGTCGATCAGTGGTTTCAGAACGCATATTTTTTCAATTGCATACATTCATGCTGGTGGGAATTCCTGGGCTATTCTATCATTAATAATGTTTTCCATTTTATGTCTGGTCATTATTTCTAAAGTCTATGTAGTTAAACCTTGTCTAGGTGCTTTGAGTGGTCTTACAATTCTTGCATTATCCCAGTTAAATTTCAAGGTCGGTCACATAGTATTCTGTGGCTAAAGCAGTAGATAGTTTGCCTCTGGATATATCTTTGTGGGGGTCCATGAGGAGTCTTATTGGTAAACTTTTTTTGTCTTTCAACATCAAATTCCTGACACTAAATTATGGAGTCAGAGAAGTCAAAAAACTACATGTGCACCCATCCATAATATTGAAATGTCAGGTCTGACACCAGGAGCAGTTTAGATCATATTTCTCTAGCATGGTGAAGAATATTTAGATGAGCACACATCAGGTTCAAGAGCAAAGTGAGAAATGCAGAAACAGTTGGTTATATATAACTAAGTAATATAATATTTATTTAATATAAAATAATAATAATACAAATAATTAGAAAATAAACATAGCATGAATCAAAAAAATAGCACAGAATAAAATTGATATAAATAACAAAGTGAAAATCGAATCCTAGCCTTAACAGGACAATATTATAGTTTAACACAAGAGAGACAGATAGACCATAAACATACTCATGAGAGAATCTTTTTTCTTCTTTTCTTCATATTTTCTTTGGTTTTTTTTCCAAAAAATATTTTCTTTAGTTTACTTGAACTAAAGGCAAAAATACTGACGAACACAAAGACAATGGCATTCATCCGACCACAAACATAGTTGAATAGGAGAACCGAAGAAGGGAAGAGTTGATGAAATTAAATCTTAATAACAGCTCAAATTCAAGAAAGATTGATATACAGGAATACTTCAATTATTGCGGTTTTGATTATTGCGATTCTCGATTTATCACGGTTTATAATTTGATATCAAAATTCAAATTATTGCACTCAAATTCGAATTATTGTGACTGCGAGATGTAGCTCACTACATATGCAACCAGAATTACATTTAGTCTGAGTCGCCACTTTCCAAGTAGCACTTCATTTTTATTCATAGTGCCTGCTCACCATTCACCAGAAACTATCCACCTCTACTTGAAGTACAGTGAATTTCCCCTATAGTGAATGCTAAAGGAAACAAGAATGATATCAAGGCTACAGCTATTAAGAAGAAACATAGAGTGATCAACTTAGAAGATTAGCACGCTCAACACATTTCTTTTTTACCTTATACATAAAATTTAATTAATATATTTGAAAAATCCTTGGCAATGATCACCCATTTTACATGCATTATTTATCCTGATTATCGCGAATTCGATTATTGCGGTATTTTTCGTGGTAACATTAACCGCGATAATCGAGGTATTCCTGTATTTATTATTTGCTATTAAATACCGATAAGGTTTTTTTTCTTAAATCTGCTACTACTATAAATAACTTATTGTCATTTGTGTATATTCAGTTTTTAGTGATGTGACCAGGATGTGATTTATCTAGACTCCAAATCACACCCTGGTCACATCACTAAAAACTGAATATACACAAGTGACAATATAAGTTATTTATAGTAGTGGCAGATTTAAGAAAAAAAACTTTATCGGTATTTAATAACAAATAATAAATATATCAATTTTTCGCTTGAATTTGAGCTGTTATTAAGATTCAATTTTGTATAAAAAGAAGCAAAAAGGAATTTGAGTTTTCATTTGAAGTGAATGAGGGAAGAGCTGACGTCAGACTTATAAAAATAGATTGCCAACCAAGGACTACCTTGATATATAACAAACAAGAGGAAATGATTGCAAAGGAGACAGCAGTTAACAATAGATGGCATTGTTATTTCGAAGGTCTGATAAACTGCAAAGATTCAACAGAACCTATCATGTTTGAATAAAGAAGTGGATGTGAACTGGAGATAAACTGTCCTACCAGAGAAGATACAGAAAGAGCCATCTATAAACTACAAAATAATAAGGCTCCTGGAGGAAATGGCATACCAGCAGAATTGATTAAGTATGGTGGAAAAGATCTACATGATAAACTCCACAATCTGATACTAGAAATATGGGAAGAGGAAAGACTGCCAATAGAATAGACAGAAGCAATCATAATACCTATCTATAAAAAAGGGGATGTGAAAAGATGTGAAAACTACCAAGACATCACTCTACTTCCCACCACATATAAAGTGTTGCCACAGATACTTCTTGAATGAATGACACCATATGCAGAAGAAATATTAAGTGACTATCAAGCTGTGTTCAAATCAAATAGATCAACAATCAACCAAATTTTTACTCACAGAAAAATTGCTTATTCATAGATTTTAAAAAAGCTTATGATAGCTTTAAACTTAAATAATAACTGCTTAATCTTGTAAATCAAAAATAAATTAATACAGCACTAATAAGCAGAAATCAACATAAAAATAATTTATGTTGATTTCTGCTTATTAGTTCTATATTAATTTATTTTTGCTTATGACAGCATTCACTGAGACACTCTCTGGCAATGCCTTGAAGAGTTTGGATTTCCGCTAAAAATAGTTTGACTGGAAAAGTTATGCATGGAATCCACACAAATGTCTGTGATGACACATGGTAAAAAATCAGCAGCATTTAATATAGGAACAGGCTCAAACAAGGTGATGCCATATCCCCATTGATAAAATATAAATAAAATACACTTCAATCTGCTTTTTAATTAATTCTAAGTTAAGACAAGCCTTTATAGCAGGAAAAAACTTTTATTAACAAAGAGTAAAACGTTTTCGGTCTATTATAAGACCCGCTTCAGTACATAAATGATGAATAGAATCTGAATAGTTAAGGTTGGAACACATTCAAATCAAAAGTCTAGAATACATTCAAAATTATATTATATAACAATAACATACGATTTTACATAAAGATTAAGCTTTTCTATTATATACTTGTTATGACATCATTAAATAAATTAATATTAACATAAAATGGTTTTAAACATTATAAATTATAACGTGACCATTTCCAAGAACAGGGGAATATTTCTGGATTATAATCATTTACAAGATTACATTTTGATCTTCATTTTTCAATCTCAATAGCCTCCAAGGTCGCCATACCATGATCGACTATTGTTTGAAGTTTGTATCGGACGTGGAGGTATTAGAAGTTAAGTAGTATTTAAGGTTCTTTTTTCTTTGTGAATAACTGATTGTTGAGATATTTGAATTGGATTAAACAAGTTTTGTTTAACACTTGTTTGTTGCTTTATTATAGTTCCAATAAAGCATTTACTAACATTTCTGTAAGTGTTTTGAGTCTAATAAATTTAGAGTTTTCTTATTATCTAACTTGTTTGAGAATTTCTTTAATTTATTAGCGTAAGTTCTAACATCGTTGTTTTGTTCTAGTCTAACACGTAATCGGCACTTCTAGTTTAAGTTCCGATTTCCAGTTTTGTTTCGTCAGTTAGACGTTACATTGTGTCAAATTGTTTTTAATTATTTAGTATTAAGTTAGAACTTAGAAAAAGACCTGAGCTCAGACCGAACTCTGGATTGCAGAGTCGCTAGAACCGTTAGGCTTACTGTAATTAGTTAGTATTGACAGTCGTACTAATTCGCGACTTTGCACTGTATGTCATATCTGTGATAAGGATTTAAAACTTAACTACCAGTCTTAGAAACAAATCTTACTGTTTTACAAAATATAGTAAATATTATAAAGATGGCAAAACAAAGCCAGATAATTATAAGAAAAGATTGAGTAATTGAGTAAAAATTAAGTAAGAAAAATGTTCTGGATAATAAAAAGAAAGAACAAGATCGTAATCATCTAACTGGAAAATTTAAAGGAGCTGCTCATAGTTACTGGAATTTAAATTACAAAACATTTCTCAATTGAACCTATGCTGCTCCATTAAATATAAGAAATATTACACTGCTATTTGTGCTGTCATTTGATGCTAAATTATAAAAATTCAGATTTTGTTTCAGTATCTATATACAACTTAACAAGATATGATACCCATCTATTTAATCCATTCCCTTAATTAAAAGACTCCTCCTCAGAGGCCAGTCTGGGTTGATTAAACATAACTCTTTGAATCATTGAAGCATTTAAGTAAGCCCCAAGGTAATGCCCTTGAGAGGATTATTATTTTTATATTTATCATCATTTATTATTATTATTCGTGGTACAGCAATGTGTGCACGAAGTAACTCTGGGGCAAAGCACCATGTCGGACTTGAGTCAAGACATGACTACTTGTGAAGCTTAATTGTGTGTTAACAAACTGTCTGTATCACTGCGGAGAAACTTTCTTACTATGTTGCATGATTTGAGTAGTGATGCTTTTTGTAGTGTTATGTATGTCTTGGAATGTAGATCTAATGTTTTGAGGCTTTTGTGTAGTGTGTGAGGGATTATTCCTATGGAGGAGAGAATGATGGGTACTGTGACTACCTTTTGCATTCCCCAGAGACGCTTAGTTTCTTGTGAGAGTTCTGTGTATTTGCTAATTTTTTGGGTGAATGCATCCTGAATGTTGTGTGTGTCTGGTATTGAGATATCTATAATGTAGGTAACTTTGTTTTGCTTGTCTATGAGAATGATATCTGGTCTGTTGTGGTGTATTGTTTTGTCTGTTAGGATTGTTCTGTCATAATACATCTTGCGTGTTGAATTTTCTAGGATTGTGTCTGGTATGTATTTATAGTATGGTGTGAGTGTATTTATTAATTTGTATTTGGTTGCAAGCTTTTGGTGTATTATGTTTGCTACTTGGTTGTGTTTGTGCAGGTAATCTGTTTGTGCAAGTAACTTGCAACCAGACGTAATGTGTTGAATCATTTCGGGTGCTATGTGGCATTTCCTACGAGTGTCGTTTGTTAATGTGCTATTCTTTAGTATGTATTTCCTGTAGTTTTTCGTGTTTATTACCTGGTCTTGTATTGCTATTATAAACCCTTCTGTTTCAGTAAATAGATCCCCCTGACTAACCAGCTGTTTGATGCTTTAGCATCAATGAAGTGTTTCTGGAGGTATACGGCCTTTATAGTGCCATGGCTCTTGTATAAGAGCAAGATCATAGCAGCCCCTCACAAGCAGCCGACCCAAAAGGACGAAAACGGTTCGGGAGTGCTGGAGGTTGATCTGTATCAACATCAGGCCCATGACATTACAGGTACTAAGGTGGGCTGAGTTCCATGCCCTCCTCTGTTGACTGGGCTTTGGAAGGACCAGTAATACCCCGGAAACCCAATCCTTATCGGCGAGCCCGACCAGTTCATGCCCCTTTTCATGAGCAATCACCGAAGCTATCGGTCTCCCAGACTTGTAATTAGGATCTGAAAGTACCTTAAAGGTCCCTTGATCGATCCCAGAGAAGGCCTTTAAAATTGGCCGCCTTGATGGCCTTTGCCAAAGCAAGATCTACCATCAGAATGAATCGCTGTCCTTTAGCGTCCCTACTACGACCCAAAACTCTCCAGTTTTCAGTCTTGAACCCTGGATTGAATATTTGGAGTCGAGCGAAAAGTTGGCACACATCCTGCGTACGTGTGCCCACAGTACGATAAGCCATCTTCACAGGCTTGGGAAGGTTCTTCGTAGGCATAACTCTTAAACGAATCCCCTGTCCAAGAGTACACCCATTCAAAAGCTGAGTAAGCCACTGACAGGTGAACTCATTTATACAAGTATTAAATGAGTGCACCTTTGTGTAAGGTATAAGTGCAGCCTTAAGCAGTGGGAAGGTTTCCCCAGACGGAATTCCATCCACACCTCTCAGGATCTTATCCAAAATGAGATCTACCTCAGCAGCCACCATCTTGGAATCCGGATAACTCTCCTTAATGATGGCTAACCGAAGAGAAGCCACAGCTTCCGTATAAGATCTGGGCTGAAAGTCCTGGGACCGCTTAGTAGGCCTAACCTCCTCAGAAGAGGAAGTAGACAAAACAGATCTGGCTCTCTTGCTAGCACCAGTGGTATCAGCAGGAGAATCAGACAAAAAAGCTAGTTGGGAAGTGCCATGCGGTAGCTGAGAGCCACTGATACCAGCAGCTTCCCTCTTAGCCCTCCTCTGCTTTCGCCTAGCCGCTCCAGACAAACACGTCCTTTGCGGACTAGGTTTACTCATGGAGGCAGAAATGACTCCAGGAGACTGCTCCATGTCCCACCACCCTGAGGCACACCAGTGACCCTGGTGCCCTCAGATGAAGTACCAGGACCACCACTCCCACAATGGGGTAAAGAAGCAGCCTCTCCAGAAAGAGTTTTAGTTTTAGATAAAAGTTTTTAAATTTTGACTATCCATGCCAAAAGCTAAACTGGAAGAAACATAAAAATTCGCTTCCTGGTTATCCTTTAATACAGGCGGGAGGCTGGCTACAACAAGGTTTCACCTGGTGCCCTGAAAGGATCGTTAGTGACACTACATCTTTTACTATCCCAGTGCCACTCAATTCTCAGCACGATGTCTTACACCTTAGTTTGAGTAGGGCTCTCTCTTAGTCTGGTCCCTTACCTTTAATCTGTCTGGCATGGGAGACCCTACCAGTAGCAAAACTACCACCTGCATAGCTCTCAGGATCCTTGGAACACACAAGCTCCCTCACCACGACAAGGTGGAGACGCCATCGAGGGAGATGATGAAGGGAACTACTAGAAAAAATTTTAAATGGCATTTTCAAAAAGCTTATGGCTTAGTATTGATGCTAATATAATTTTCTCAAATTTAATCAGTCTGAAAGCTTTTTTTAAACATATTCGAGACTATGCTTATAATTTTATTTTGAATTGACAAGTTTTTATTATTTGTATCATTTATTTTAAAATTTACATTATTAAAACTTTTTTTTTTGCAAGTGAATATTTTATGCATATTTTTATAATGTCAATCATTTAATTAATGTAAATATATACAGTATTTTTAAAAATTGTGACTTCAAAGAGAAGTTTGAAAATTTGAGTTCAGTTGGTACTATATAAAGTAGCACAGGCAGCAGACATTGAATACTATGATTATGTATAAATCATTCCTGCCGGCACAATTAGCATACACTAAAATGTTAATCTTGTCTTCATTAATTAGGATACTGCTTTATTCAGACAAAAAATTTTATTATATATATATATATATACTATATTTTCATTTTGAAAAAATATATATAGTCAGGGCCGCTGAGAGGGAGTGAATCCAAGACTTTTGTCATGAGCCTGGCACCAAATAGGGCCCAACCGTCAGGCTCTGATGTGTCACATAATGTGTCTGTTAATTCGCAGGCCACTGCCAGAGTGCATGTCTATCACCTAAAGAGGTCATAACAAAACTATTTTATATATAACATGGTATTTAACATATCAAATTTTGAATTTATTGTACACTTTTTTTAAATAAATTTTTAATATTTTATATGACTTTTACTAAATCAGTGATGCATATTTTTAAGTGGGCTCGGACCACAGACTTGTCACAGGCACAAAAATTTCTCTCTGTGATGTGCTAAGTATAGATAGGAAGGTATTTGGTAAGATTATGATTAAGAGAGAGAAAGTGATTGAGTGTGAGATATGTAATGTCATTTCAAAAGTGGAAGAGGTTGTATGGACTGGATTTATTCAATATTTGATTGTAGAGAAAGATCTCCGCGTGAGAATGATGAGATTTTGTGCATTTGTGGCCTTGAGAATTGTATGACATGCAAGAGTATTTCTATGGAAACTGCTAAGATAGCATAGTATGAATGAATAGTTGCTTTGTGCCCTAAGAGAAGTATGCTAACGATTGTACAAATGCGAGAAAGAGGTAAAAGTGATTTGCGATCGAGGAAGAATTAACAGTTGGCGAATAAGGAAATTTAATTATGTCCTAAACAGTTTTTTAGGACTATTTTCTTTTTTATGTTTCTACAATAGCTCAATTGCAAATACTGTGCTAGAAAAATTGTTTTGATATCGTAAAGTTGTAGTTTACTACAGTTTGTTGTCCTATGTCTGTTATTTTAACAACTGCAGTACTTAATAAAAATTATAAAAATTTCAAAATAATTTCTATTTTGGCACATGCATTTTACAGAACTCAATAAATAATATTTACCAATTTAAAGAACTCTTAAAAGATAAACTCAAAAAAACTTAAAAAAACAAAAACTAACTTATTTAATAGAAAAGATTCAAGCTTCGGTCATCTGCTTATTTGCAAAAAAATTCAAACTTTTTGGATTGAACTGACTCAGTTAGCAATTCTAGACTAAACATTCTCAAAAATCAATAATTAACAGATAAGGTTTATAGAAACTTCTTTCAACACAATGTTAAACACTTCTTAGCATAATGAGCATTTATATAAAGCAAACAGTAATAAATTTCTTGCATTAAAAACAAAAAATATGAGGCTTCATCGAAATGATTAAAATTCCATAAGTTACTTGCTTCTTCAAAAATAAATGCTCCTAATATGCCATAATAAATAAATGCTCTTAGTAATAGTCCTTAGTAAATATCATAGTAATTAAATTAAATATCATTTAAATAGTATTTATTTACTAAGTACTCCGTCTCCTGTAGCCTTCTGCTAACTCCATAGGGCTATGCCCCGTTCTATGGCCTGGAGATGGGGCAATTCCTTGAAGTCCAACCAAATTGTTTCTAGAGTATCTATCCATGTATGAAAACATTTTAAAATAAATTATTATATTAGAAAATATTTTTATTCTTGCATATTAATAACAACTTTGAAAACGGCTATCAAAAATTAAACCTGAAAAGGGC
This sequence comes from Olivierus martensii, assembly GCA_000484575.1. Taxonomy (NCBI): domain Eukaryota; kingdom Metazoa; phylum Arthropoda; class Arachnida; order Scorpiones; family Buthidae; genus Olivierus; species Olivierus martensii. Next base: position 6,149 of record AYEL01068538.1, on the reverse strand, counting down.
TTCATAAAAAGAAATCAAACTACCCATGGCAAATGATGTCGAAATTAGCTTGACTGAAAAATATAGCATAAACTGAAGTACGCTAATTTTAATTCATCAAGGCATTAAATTTTTTTTATTTGAAATAGTATATTATTATTTAAGTATTTTAAAATCAAAAGAAATAATTTATGTTTAATAATAAAAATAAACCTAAGTTTATTTTTTAAATAATTAAATAGCTAAAGGATAGCATGCCATTTAGCTATATTTTTTATTTTGAGGCAGTTAAAATAAATTTTGATATTTTGGATTTTTTTTCTTTGGATGTGACCTAAATGCCATCTCCGTACCAAGCATATATACCCAGCACAGCAGTTAGAGCTGGAAATTTCTATTACTCTATTCACACTATCAGGTATATATTAGGTACAGTAAGACCCTGTTTAATGCAGAGGATATGTTTCAAGGAAACAAAGTGCTGAATGAAACAGCATTAACAAGGTCATTTTAACACTTAAATAATGGGGATAGGTGAAACAGGACAGTGAATAAAAAATATATACATAGCATTTTTTAAATTTTATTTTGTAACATGTATTATTACTATCATATCACATTAATTATAGACATTTTTTATTGCTAATATCGATTTATATTCATAAATCATTCATGAAAAAATTCTTAAAATTAGAAAATAAAAAGTTTTAACAACGAAAAGCAGCAATCAGATTGCAGTAAGCTATAAACAATGAAAAAATATTGATGAAAGAATAATGTTCTAACTTCGAGGAACTATAGTTTAAAGTGGCAGCATTCAGGTTAAAACTAAAATAGGATAATTGTTATTTTTATTACTGTAAAAGAACATTGATGACCGATCATAAATATGAACTCTGACTGCAACACTTTTGTATGTACTGCACTGAACTGATATCAAACACACTGTGAGACGGCGTAGGAGTATCAATGCAACAAATTCCCGTGATTTCGGATTTATGTAAGAATAACGGTTTCAAAAACCATGCCAAAATAAATCAATAAAAATATAGAATTTCTTGTATTGAAACAGCGTTAAACGGGGCAGCATTAAGCGGGGTCTTACTGTATTATTCTGTGATTTGAGATTTTTATATTTGCATTTGAATATATTAATTTTTTTAATCTTTAGTAGAGATAGTTGTGCAAATGGGGAGGTTCTTAAATGACCTGGTTGCACGAATGACTCAGTTGTGCTAATGAATCCTTAATTAGTGCTCGCAAGTGAAATGTTTACGATATATATGAAAGTATTCGTAAGTGATCCATTTGCTACCATTTTTGGTGACCCGGGCTCAATTATATATAACACTGATTATTTAATTACCACTGAGAATATAGATTAAACATTATTATTAATAAGTGTCTGGAAAAAAGAATGATTGAACTACTGGTTAGGGATTATCCCAGTTGATTTTGGCTGTGGGATTTATCCTGGGATTTCTCAGTCTGAATTATTAACATCAATAATTAATACAATACATACACATTATATATATATATATTGCAGTGTTTGAGAAAACTCGAGTAATTAGGTTAATGAAAATTGTTTAAGTAATTTGAAACATTTGAAATTTGCACGATAACTCGTTTTGAGTTTTCTTCTGAATCATTGCAATCTGATACGTCACATTCTGACTGCGAGGAAAAGGGTGACACAGAGAGGAAAGACAGCAGACTCTTTGTGAGAAATTGGCCCTTCAAATCAAAAAACAAACTGAATGTGTTTCTAAAGACCCTCAAAATGAAGCTGAAGGTCAATCACTCACAAAGAATATATCCAAGTAGTTCGAAATCTTTGAAGCTACAAATGTAATAAAATTAATGAATGCTCTCGAATCTATACCACCAACAACTGTAGAAGCTGAAAGGTCCTTTTCGGCTGCAGGACTTTTTATAACCATACTTAGAACTAGATTCAGCAATAAAAGTGTAAATTACCTGTGTTTCTTAGATTCATATTAAATGTCAATTGCCAAGTCAGTCTCAAAATAAACTAAAGTTAAATAAATTTTTTAACAATATAGTCATTACTCATTACTCACTAATCTGTCGTGGTTTACAAAGAATGTTAATTTTCTGAAAAGTAAATTTTGAATTCGTTTCAATTTGTAATTTATATATATATATATATATATACATATTAACATAAACAAAAGTTCAAACACATACCACTGCTTCAAAATTCAGTTGGAACTGTATGCCTGATGATGGTTTAGTAAAACCGAAAACGTTAGCTAGTTTTTGGAAAATAAAGAAACTTTTTATACTGCGGTTATGTGCTTTTGTGGTTGTTTACGTTTTTGAATAACATATTAACATTTTCTTTTTAATTACATTATTACATTGACCATTCATCGTCGGAGTATAAGTTGATTGTTGAAACTTTTTTGTTCTCTGAAACGATATGTCATGTATTCATGCAGTTCTTTTAGATTTTGAACTTTGCAATTGCAAAACCATGATATAAAATAACAATTTCACAGCATTTTATATATATATATATATACATGCAAGGCCGCTGAGAGGGGGTGACATCCATAACTTTTGTCATGGGCCCAGCGTTCAAGAGGGCCCGACCCGTTGGGCTCTGACGTGTCATATAACATGTCTGATAGTTCGCAGCCCACTGCTAGAGCACACTATCTATCACCCAAAAGCAGTCGTGCCAAAATAAACTATTTTATATAATATGGTATGTAATATATCGAATTTTGAATTTATTGTACACTTTTTTCAAATAAATATTTAATGTTTTATAAGGCTTTTATTAAACCAAAGTGAGGCACTTTTTTTAAGTGGAGCCCGGAACACAGACTTGTCATGGGCCCAAAAATTTCTCTTGGCATCCCCGTATATAATGAATGATCTATAAATCTTTTACTATATATAATTCAAAATTCAATGTATATTATTGTAATTTTATTCATAAATAAAATACTGCCTACTTATGCTTAATACAAAGTTTTCTATTTTATATATATATATATGCATATGCTCAAATAGCATGAATAAATGAGTAATGGAAAGATTAATGGAAATTCTTAGCTCTAATCTTTAGATTTATAAACTTCAAATTTGGCATAGAGATATTTAGGTCAAATCCAAAGCAAAAAATTCAAGATCCTAAAATATTGAATTTTTATAGCCTCAAAAAATTAAAAACATAATATAGTTGTTAATAGATGATATATCCTTTAGCTATTCAAATATTTTAAAAATAAACTTTTTATTATTAAGCTTATTTTTATTATTAATCTTAAATTATTTATTTCTTTGATTTAAATGCTTAAATGATGATAAAATACTATTTAAATTAAAACTTAATTCCTTAATGAATTAAAATTAACAATCTTCACAATTTATTCCATATTTGTCAGTCAAGTTAACTTCAGTAACTGTTTCCATGGATAGTTTGTGATTTCTATTTAAATAGCCTTTTTCAATCTTAATTCATAATTTTTGACAGCTATTTTCAGAGTTATTTTTATTTTGCAAGAATAAAAAGTTTTGCCTAATATGATAATTTATTTAAAAATATTTCATGTAGGGCCTATCCAAATGAACCTAATTAATTTTCCAAATTTTAACCGTTGAAACACAATGGAAATTTTAATGATTTGAAATAATTTTGGAGAGGTATTTCTGAACCTAATTACCGTAGTTTGAGTTCAGGCAAATTGCTCCATCTCCAGACTAGAGAACCAGGAGAACAGTCCCTTTATGGGATTGGCAGCCAAAGGTCACGGGTGGAACTCCTAGTATAGTAATAAAAATAACTAAATTATTATCACATGAAACAGTAATTAAACAATATATAAGAAATATTTATTTTGTTATAACTATTAACAATGCATGTTTATATCTCTTGAGGCTCCTAGATGCTAAGGAATTTCAGGATCTATAGTGCTATAAATTAAATAAGAAAATAAATTTTGCAGCTCCTGAAGATTGAGAGCTCTAGATGTGTATTTAGTATGCCTAGAGTAAACATGTCACTATCTATTATTAAAATTGGGTCTAAAATATTTTTATTGGTCAGTTTTTACACTGGAATGGATTCATTCATTAATCTGAAATACAGTTGTACCTCAACTTACAAATTGCTCTACATATGAACTTTTTGAGATACAAACTTTTTCATATCCCATTTTAGCCTCAAGATACAAATTTATTCTCAAGATATAAACCATGGTGCTTTTTAATATTATATTGAAAAGCACCATGGTTCATAATTATTATATTTTGAAAATATTTGTAAAATATTTCCTATAAGTTTCATTTAAAAATATCTCAATTATTTTTTGAAATATGCATATATAACTGTTAATATGATAAAGATTGCTTATTCTTGATAATATTAAAGATATACATAATAATCACTACCAGTAATTATATCAAGTTCTTTGTTACTTAATTTTTAACTCTTGATATGAGTTAGAGAGAGAGAAAAAGAAGCAATTGATGATAAATTGAAAATCAAACTACAAAATCAGTCACAAGAAAATTGTTTTTTATTTAATGGAATATGATTTTTATACAAAGCATGTAAAACCAAATATTTCAAAAATAAAAATAATAATTGTACACAAATGCATATTTTTTTTATTGTTTTCAAAATTTCTAAATCTGGGAACAGATTAATTGATTTCTCATAAGATAAAATGGAGAACTGTGTTTCAAGATACAAACACATTCCAAGTTACAAACTGCAGACAGGAATAAATTAAGTTCATAAGTCAAAATATCACTGTATTTCATATCCAAATGGCTACTTCTCTCTATTTATCTAGATTAACAATGTTTTACTATACTTCAAATATAAAATTTAAAAATTAAAAGATATTCATCACAATATAATTTTTATATAGAAGTTATAATTTATATAACCATAAAACTTAATTTTATAATCTTATAAAATTTCCTCATAAAATTATCTTAGTAACATGTTAAACGGTTAACTTATAATTGTTATTGAATAGTTTTTATATTTATTAATAAAAATGCTTTTTTTGCAGATTTGCAGTGTAAGAAATGAAATTGATCCAAGATTTATTTCTTTATTTTGTTGTTTTACTATGTTACCACCATCAGATGATTCTATTTTTCATATATATTTCTCCTTACTAGAAAACCATTTAAAATTATTTTCACCAGAAGTATATGAAATTACTCCTATTATTACTAAAGCCACTATTGCTTTATATAAAATGTTTTCTGAGAAACTTTTGCCCGCACCATCAAAGTTCCACTATTTATTAAATATTAGAGACTTATCTCATGTCTACATAGGCCTCTTTTTTGCAATGCCAACATATTATAGTACAGCTGTTGAATTTATAAAATTATGGAGAAATGAATGTCTTAGAATATTTCATGACAGATTAATAAATGAGGATGATCGTAATATTTTAATTGTAAGTACTTATTTATTATAAAGAAATATATGCAATTCACAAATATTAAAGAAATAAAGCCATTTAATGAATATTGAATTATTTCAATTGTCAAACAATCTTTGAACTAATTTCTTTAAAAAATTAGACTATCTTTCTAATTACAGAGTAAATTCTCTCCTCAAGAAAAAATTTTGCGAGCAATATGTTAATAATAAATATATTTATTTTGTTATACTATATATAGTCATTATTGGGTGATAGTTTGATTTTCTCAAATTTCAAATTTAAAAAAAAAGAAAGTTTTTAAATATGCTGGATTATAGAGAGTTTGCTGTCTTAAAAATAATTTATTAAATATTAGAGACTTATCTCATGTCTACATAGGCCTCTTTTTTGCAATGCCAATATATTATAGTACAGCTGTTGAATTTATAAGCGGATTTCGTCTTCCGTAGCCGTCAAAGTATACTTATTCATTTAAAAAAGAGATGATAAAATATATACATATAATATAATAAATTTCCTTTCAAAAAAAGAAAATAAAGAGGTTTACTTTTACAAGGAAATTAACTTGTTTGATTGTGTTGCATTGGCGAACACGCACTAGACTTCTTTTTGAGGTAAACAAATTCGGTCAGTTACCTCCTTGAATAAGCCTAAATGCCGTTTTCCGACGAAATTATTTTTGTCAGAAGAAGGATTTATTCCCTTTCGATAACATTTTTTCTGTAG
>AYEL01068537.1:0-20732 GCA_000484575.1 Olivierus martensii | reverse complement strand
CTCTCGACAGCTTTTCTAAGCTCTGGTATATAAAAGTCTTGTTTCACGACATCTTCAGTTTTGGATATCGCAAAGTGATCTTTCCAATGTGCATTCCTAATTATTTCGTTCTGCATGGTTCTTGGTACCACTATCAGTTCTCTATCATCAAGAGCTTTGTACAAAATGCCATTCTTCACAAAGTAATTAGGAAACTCCCCTTTTTCTGCTAACTTCTTAATAGTACTTACATACTCATTGTCCAACTGTGATGCAACTATTTTTGCTGTTTTTTCATCATGAGAGATTACCATGACAGGATATCTGCTTAGTGCATCAACATGCTTCATTTGCTTGCCGGGGCGATGCACTATTTTGTAATCAAAGTCCTCTAAGAAAATTATCCACCTCGCAATTTTAGGGCTTATGTCTTTCTTTGACATAGTTTTTTGGAAAGCAGAACAATCTGTGTAAATTTCAAATTTGGCACCTACCAAATAGTTGCGGAATTTTTTCAGAGCCTCGACTACTGCCAGGACTTCCAATTCGTAACTCGAATACTTCTCTTCCTGTGGGGATGTCTTTTTACTCATGTAGTGGATTGGATGATACTTTCCATCATTTGCTTCTTGTAAAAGCACAGATCCATATCCATACTTGCTTGCATCTGTATGCAGCTGTAACTTGGCTCCCAGCTGAAAGATGTGCAAAGCTGGCTCCATAGATAGAGCTTCTTTAAGTTTCCTGAAGGATTCTTGTTGTTCTGGTCCAAAGTAAAAGCTTACAGACTGACGTAGCAGGTCACTTAATGGTTTGGCGAGTAATGAGTAGTTTCGAATATACCGCCTAAAGTATCCTGTAAGACCAAGGAAACTCTGCACCTGTTTGGCAGTCTTAGGTTCGGGAAAATTCTGAACTGAGCGTGTTTTGGCTGGTGATGGCTGAAGGGTTCCATCTTCAATCAAATAGCCTAGAAACTCTATTCTATTCTTCAGAAATTGACACTTTTTCAGGTACTCAAGGCCATATTCAGAAGCAGTGTTCAGGACTCGCTTCAATTTTTCCAGGCCTTCTTGTTCATCCAGGGAGGGGATAATTATGTCATCAATATATACAATTACCACATTTTCTCTTAAGCGTTCTTGGAATACACGACTAATGTATCGTGAGAACATGCTTGGGCTGTTAGTGAGGCCAAAGGGCACTTTCAAAAACTCATACTGGCCCTCATGAGTTACAAATGATGTGAACTTGGAACTTTCCTCTTCCATATCAATGTGGAAGAATCCATTTTTCAAATCCAATGTTGTAAACAACTTTTCTCCTTGGAGCTTATCCAACACATCATCTATTAGTGGTAGTGGGAACCTGTCTCTCAAGATCTTCTTATTCAATCTCCAATAATCGATGCACAATCTAGTAGAGCTGTCCTTTTTTTTACACAATACTATTGGCAAAGCAAAGTCAGAGCAACTTGGTCTAATAATTCCCATACGCAGCCATTCCTCAACTTGGTCTTCCACTATTCTCTTCTCCACATTTGCCAGCCTACGTGGCCTTCTGGCACTTTCGCTTTAGTCTTTTTATTTTAGCTTTATTAAATGATGAATCTTCAAGGCCATTAATCACATACTGGATCAGGGCTGAATCTTCTAAGCCTCCTCTAGAACACATTTCTTTCATAATTAGAAAATATTCAGCTATTGTTTCAGTGTGCCTCCGAGTGTGCTTCACTAACATCTCATGTAGTTGAGTGAGTTACATTCAATACCGAATTCTTCTATTAATAGATCTCTAAGTTTATCCCAGGAATTAACCGTTACCTCACTCTGAACATATAACTTTTCTCTCCCAATTAGAAACCGTTTTGCAAAAGTTATTTTTTGCAAATTATTAAGTTCTAATAACCTAGCTGCATCTTCAAAATTTTCAATCCACTTCTGAACGTTTTCATACTCGGTGCCACTAAATGGCGGAACGAAATTTTCTACGTCATTAAAATTGATCAAGAATCTAGACTTTTCCGGGAGGGGAAATTCAGCCTGGTGTCTGTCCATTGAAATTTGAGCCTCCCCACTGGAATGCGGAGTATGTAGGTTCTGGTCCTCGTCATTGGTAACCTCATCTTCACTCTCCCGTACGATACTATCTTCTAAAACTTTCAGGTCGCACAAGCATGATAATATCCTAACTACAATCTCAGCCTTTAAACCTTTGTTGCTTATACTTTATAGATTACATATCGTTATTAATTCACTTAAAAGAAAAAATCCTTTGCACTTCGTCCTCTTTTTATTAAATTCACCGTCATCTAGTTGAAATGCGAATCCCTCAAAATCCCTTATCCCTTTTCTATTTAACCTATCACCTTCCATCCCAAAGATTAACTTATGTAAACTTCGAATTTTTGACGTCTTTTTGTCTTTTAGGATGGCACTTATTTCCATGATATCAGCCAATCTCATCTTGGAATATTTTAAGAATAGTTCGTACTCACACTTTACAACAGTCAAAAGGATTCCCTCTGGTTAAGTTTTCACTTTCCGTCGTTAACAAAAGGATAATAGTAGCTCAAATTTGCCCTACGTCGTCATACCATCACTTCATGCAGGTGGTCTTCATTAGGATTAGCATCGTTGTCCCATCAGGGAAGGACTCGTCGTTTCAGGTCTTTGTTGTCACTTCAAATCCTGGACGAGCCCCCAGATTTTGTGGAAATTAAACTAATTTTATCTGAATTCGTAAAAAAAAACAAAATGAGTAAAAATGTCTTAAAATTAAATTCAGGAGAATACGACTTGGCACTCCCACCTCTTTTCGTCGTTGTTGTTCTTTCTCCTCCTTCTCTTCTTTTTTTTTTTTGGCGCCCCCTCTCGGGTGCATCCTGAATCCCACATTTATTAATCTTACATTATAAGAAATAAATTTTAATATAATCAGTATGCATTCTGCACAAACACTAACTTAAAAATATGCATAACACTAGGCAGAAAAACCTTTAAAAGGAACTTAACACATCGATTATCAATGGAGTAAAGATTTAGGTCACAATCATGGGCAGGCATTTTACATTTTTCAATGTCTTTGTTACTTCACACAAATCAATCTGGCTACTTTGTGATTGATAAAAAAAAATTTGGGTTTTTTTTTATAAAAATTAAGTGAATTTATTTCATATAATAAAACAGAAATGACTCATAGTGTATTTCATAAATTTGTAACTAATTATTATAAAAGTGATAATTGGCATTTATGTGCTATGGTAAAAGTAAAATGTGAAAAATTCATAATAATTAAAAAATTTTAGAGATTTTATTTTAATTATAAACATTTAATTGATGTTGACTCTGTTTTTAATATACCTCTATTAAATTAAGATAAATATCTGAAAGGTACAAGTACTCACAATGACTATAATGTTTCACTTCACATTAAATGGAATTTCAAATAAGAAGTACTCAAAACAATTGAGACTATACTATACAGCAGTGGTGGCCAACCCCATGCATGCAGTTGGTCTGTTATATGCCAATGGCAAGATTTTCAAAAAATTAATTAAAAATTATCATTTTTTAACTTTTCTTAATCATATGAAAATAATTTTAAAATAAGTAGTAATAATTTTATTTCCATCTTTTTATTAGTTTGAGTTTACTGCAAATATACTAAAATACCATTTTTCTACTGAACGAGAATTGTAATTTACAAAATTATAAAAAATAAATAATAGCTAAAAACTGTAGTCTAAATGTTTTTAATATGTCCAGATTTAGCACAAAAACCTTTGATCTACTGACAGCAGTTGACACGCTCCGAGGCTGTGCGGACTTGGTTTGCATCATTTGCATTCGTACTGAAATGTGTACATATGACAACGACACAATGGTATATTATGCTTGTAAATTGATATTAACGACTGAATTGTGTGTATATTGTATTGAATGGTTGTTTGCAATAATTCACAAATTCATTAAAGTTATTTTTGGATAAAAATACTTATTTATAACGACAAAAAAGAATTCTACTTAACATGTCTGAAGCGGGATCAAGTAAAGGGCCACGTTTTTAACTTATACAGAAGTGAGGTGGCTTAGCAAGGCAAATTATTAGAACAATTGTTGAAATAAAAGCATTTCTTGAACAAAAAGGGGAAATTTATAGTCAACAAAAAAGGGGAAATTTATAGTATTCTTGAAAATCCTAACTGGCTAGGTGATTTAAGCTTTTTTAGCTGACATTTCTCAAAAATTAAATCAGCTAAATTTTGAACTTCATGGTGAAAATAAAAATTTGGTAGATGTGGTAAGTGCTATTAAAGCATTTAAAGGTAAATTAACCCTTTGGAGTTCACATTTTCAAAAAAAATCCTTGGTTCATTTTCCTCAAATGTGAAAAATATTTCTAGAAAATCAGTTAGATTCCCGAATATACGATAATTATCTAACTAAATTAAGTAATGATTTTAATAAAAGATAGTCAATTTGACGATTTGAAACTGATTTTATTATTATAAAGTTATTTTTTTGGAAACCTAACTTAAATCCTACCTGGAAAGAAAGATCATTTCTATCATATCAATAAAATGGAATATAATATATTCCATTTTATTTTAATATAACTATTTTTTAATTCAATCAATGATGTTTGTGACTTCAAGATGTTTCTCGTGCAAGAAAATAAAACTGAATAATCCTTTTATAACCTGTACAGCCAGTGGATATTTTCAAATAACTTTAGGGAAATTCAGCGGCAGTGAGTGACATAGTTGACAGTCAGTCAGTCATATTACATCTCCCCTCATCCATTCACTTTCGTTGAGAGCATCAAAATATGCCATCCTTAAATTTTTCTAAAAGAATAGAGATGTCTTAGTTGGTCAGGGAAACATCTATAGTCACGTGTCAAAATTAGGCAGTTCTATTGGTGAAAACATTCAATCTATAGTCATGTGTCAAAATTAGGCAGTTCTATTGGTGAAAACATTTGCAATGGACACAATATGCCAATGATCATTTCTCCAAATAACAAATAAGCACGTGTAGATTGATCATCGGTTAGACCAGCACTTCTCAAACTTTTCCACTTGGTGGCCCCTTTTATTGCGAAAAAATATTTTCGTGATCCTGGATATAAAGTATATATAAACTAGGAATATGATTTTAAAACATTTGAAAAAATTTCTGCGACCCCCAAATTTTGTTACATGACCCCACACTTTGAGAAGCACTGGGTTATACTAAAGAATAGTAATAAAACAACAACAGTAATAGACACGAAAAATACACAAAATAACTTGCCTGCAAGATGAATTCGAGCCACTAGATGGTACAATTTTAATTTTGTAAAGTTCTGTAAAAGTAGTACCAAGCGAAAGAGGTCAATCTATAAATCAATGATCACAAAAAAAAACAGGAGTCAAATCAATGATGTATTCGAGAGAGATTGCTATAATAATGATTGTTGTTTATAGTTAACAATCCATTCTACTGACACATAATTAATTGCACAGTCATCGGTTCCATTGTGTTTAAGATTCATATAAAAAGATGTATATTTGGAAATGGTACTGATTTCACCTCTAATTTTTTATGAACTTTGACTTACAGGTTGTCTCTTTCATTTTGTACTACTTTTGTTGGCATTATAATCATTGCAGTTATACCAATAGTAATGTATGTGAATGGTTTTACATCTGCCATGTTATCACATCATGCAAAACAACTGAATTTTCTTTCTAACCTGTACTATCATTTTAATGATGTCCATTTAATAAGTGAATAAGTTATCTTAAATCAGTTTAAGGCTGAACTCACATGTACCACACCACAACCACAAAACTGTGGTGGGTTTGTGGACAGTTGTGAATTATAATTATATTAATATAGAAATGCATAATCTAACTCACACGGACTACACGTTGCGACAGCCATTGAAACCGACTTCAGTAGTGGTCTGTGTGAATTAGATTATGCATTTCTATATTAATATAATTTTTTTTTTATGCCCCCTTTCCAATCAGGGAGATTATTAATGGGACAGGCCCAGTTCCAACCATAGGCTGCATCCACACCCATGGAGGGGGACCGGATGGTGAAGGACGGAGATCACCAGGCCGAGCCCAGTACCCTGAAAAATCCAGAACCAGACCCAGGTCCTCCTGTGTGGCACACTGACAGTGTTACCACTTGGCCATCCGGCCGCCATATTAATATAATTATAATTCATGACCATTCACAAATTGACCTCAGTTTTGTGGGTAGTGGTATGATTCTGCTGTGGCATGTGTGAGTTTAGCCTAAGTAGATATCCATCCAATCTGCGTGGTTGGCATAACCCTGTAGACGAAATAAGTTGATCATAAAATTTTTCAGAGTCCTCCTGATTAGTCAACATACCAATCTGAAATCATGTGTCAAAATTCGAGTTGTATTTATAGAAATTCTCACAAAGACTATATGCCATCATCGTTCTCCAAGCAACAACGATAACCACACATAGATTGATCATCGCTAAGACTAATGGATAGTAATAAACAGGCAAATAAAATGCGTAGTGGTCAAGAAAAATATAAAAATAAATTGGGTGCAACAATATTTCAAACTCAGAAAGATTATACTTTTAATCCAAATAAATCCAAACACCTTGCCAAATTTTAACCCTTGAGATACACAACAGAATTTTAAACCGAAATAAATTTTAGATAAACTATAGAAATTACTAAGCCAACTAGTGGCGCCATCTATTAATTATAAATTAAACAGGAATTTTGACTAATTTACCTGAAGAAGAAAAACCTCGGTGGTCTAGCGGTATGACGTTGGGACGTTAGCCCAAAGGTCCCCGGTTCGATCCCGGGCTGAGGCAGATTTTTTCTTCTTCAGGTAAATTAGTCAAAATTCCTGTTTAATTTATAATTAATAGATGGCGCCACTAGTTGGCTTAGTAATTTCTATAGTTTATCTAAAATTTATTTCGGTTTAAAATTCTGTTGTGTATCTCAAGGGTTAAAATTTGGCAAGGTGTTTGGATTTATTTGGATTATAATTCCCTTGAAGTTTGTATTGTAGATTATACTTTTATTTGTAAATACTCTCAAAGGCCTCACTGTTATTTTTCTATACTTACACATTACAAAAATATTTGATTATATTTATTACTTGACAGATTCATACATATAAAAATGAAATAAATATTTTCAATCGTATTTACGACATCACTACAATATCTGTTGGATGATAGTTTACATTAATTCACAAAAATCTTTCATTTTAGCTTAATTGAATGGCTTAAGAATTGCCATGTACTAAGATCACAACTTTGAGCAAGCAAAACACCTTTTCTGTTTTTAAACCATATGGTCATTTGCCAGTGGATTTCGTGCAGTTTTTATGAGGATTATCTTATTTTTACTTGTGTTAGTGACATCATTGGATTGCGCTGTGTGAGACGAACAAATTGATATATGTTTTTTGCTTCTGTGTGTTTCATTTTTGAATTACTCCGATTTTTCTTTTCAGACTCCGTCCACCGGCTATCTGCCATAGACCTTGTCTTGACCATTCTAACGGTCGTTGTTTAAATTATTTGAACTTTGTTTTTGCCTTCTAGTACTCAGCTTGTTCTCTTAATTTCGTCATGGCAGTGTTATTTTTAATGTCCGTCATGTAATCTCTCCTCATCACACTTTTTAATATCATATCTAACTAATTTCTAACGGTCCTTTCACAGGTCTCTGTACTGTCTCATCCTCGCTTTGTTTCTCGGGCGTTTTTCGACCTCCCCTTTACTGCTGCACATATCCAAGCCCTTTCGCCCAGTACACGCTGTTTCTTGTGACTTTTTCTCCACTCTTTTCTGTCAATGGAGATCCTTACTACCTCAGAGCACTCTTTACCCTCGGACCTCAACAGGGAGGATACTGCCAAGCTTTTGGAGGATTTTCTGAATGATCCGAAGTTCCCCCCTCTGGGGAGAATCCAGAGGAGTTTTGCTTATAAATCATTGCCAAAGGAGTCAAAACAGTTTTCCATTGCCTGGAGGGCAATGGTAAAGGCACCGTGAAGAAAAAGGTTCAGAGCGGAATTCGCACGGCATTATTGGAAATGCATGCCGCTGCCAACCAAATCTATGGACTTATGAAAGAGTTAAGGAATAACATTCAACAACCTTGCAAATCCTATGCAGAAGCGGTCTTGGCAGGCTCACAGTTTTGCTCAGGACAAGTAGGCACACACTATGGATCTCTTAATGATCCAGTACCTCTTTTGACTTCTGATCCGAGCAGCCAGAAGTACCCTGAAGGGCATGCACTATTTCTGACTCTGAAATTGGAGAGTCCGGACTCAGACATAAAAATTACAGATATTGAGAGAACATTAAGGGAAAAGATTACCCCAAGCGATCTTGGAATCAAGATTAACAGTCTGTTTTACACAAATAACAATCTTTGTGTTAAGGTAAATTTGGAAAACCAATGCCAGGAGCTCCTGGAGGCTATTCAACTGGTCCCTGAGTTAAATGAGAAGATTGAAATTAAAATTCCAGTTCAATGAAAACCCAGGATTATTCTCTTTTATGTTCCTGCATCCTCAGGAGACAAGGATTTGGTTAAAGATATGTATTTACAGAACCATTTTATTAAACAAAACTGCTCACAAGAGGTCTTCCAAAGGGAAGTCAAGGTTCTGAGCACATTTCAGGGGAAACATTCCCCTCCTGACAAATGTCAAGTTATTCTAAGCACAACACTCTTCTGCAGAAAATTAATTTTACAGCAGGGTAGGCTCGCTGTCTCCTGGGACACCGTTGTTGCAAAGGACCACATACCAGTTATCAGGTGCTTCAATTGTTGTGGTTATTCACACATATCCAAGCATTGTGACGAGCATACCAGATGTAGTCACTGCACCGGACGACATGCATTCAAAGAATGTGATAAACTAAATGACACCCCAGCATGTATCAACTGCAAGAAGGCAAATAAGTTCCTACTGCCAGAAGCTAGAACCCCAATGCATTTTCATGGCAGTGTCCCATTCTGGAAAGGATGCGTCTTCGAGAGCGCTAAAAGAATTGATTTCGAAATTTTGCCAGCCCACGCTGAAGACTCCCTTGCTGCCCTTGAATATGGATGGAAACAATAACGAAACAACGAATAACCAAAGGAACTTTATTTCAATTCTTCAGATAAACCTGCAGAGGAGTAAGCGGTGTCCTCTCATATGTATAATTTAGCCATGGAAAATCATACTGACATTATAGCCATCCAGGAACCCTATAAACTGAAGAATAGGATTCTCCAATTTGGGACCAATAAAGTTTACCTGTCCAATGCTAACAACATCGATCCCAAGTCGGGCATTGTTATTCTTAACAAGAATTTTGATGTTCTCTTCTTGGGAAAGTATTCCAGCTCTAATTTTACCACTGTACTCATCAGTTACCATGATATTGAATTCTACCTCTCCTCCGTATACATTGCACCTTCTGAGGACATGAACCCAACCCTTCACTTTCTGAAGACACTCTTCTCTGAGGCAGGGAATATTCCTGTCTGTTGTCTAGGAGACATTAACGTGAAATCCCCTATTTCTGGAAGCCTGGTGGAGGACTCTAGGGGTTCCACACTAGCTGACTTCTTAGTTGTTAACTGTCTTCACTCTATGAATGAAAGTTTAGGTCCAACCTTCTCCACTGTCAATGGAGAGAGTTGGGTAGACGTTTCTATCTGCAATGCCCCTCTCTTTAAATTCAACTTTGATTGTTACACTACAGAAGCTGATAAAGCCAGTGACCACAATAATATATGGATCAAAATATTCTCGGACACTCGCTCTTGGAGGAATCCCGGCATCCAAACTGTTACTAAAACTGATTGGCAAAAGTTCGAAAGCTACATTCAAGAAAATTGGACTCCTTTCCAACTAAACCTTATTAATTCTAACCAAGACATCAATAAAATTATTTTAGATCTTAACCACCTCATGCTTAATGCATATGCTACTGCTAGTGTTGATAACAAATACAAGAAGAGGCTACCATGGTGGAATGGGGAGCTCAACATGGAAAGGCAAAATACTAATAAATTGAGAAAAGCTTTCAGGAAACAGCTGGATCCTGACAGAAGAGATCAAAAGAGAAGAGAATACCTAAGTACTTTTAATAATTATAAAACCTTGATCAATAAACATAGAAACAACGCCTGGCGAAAATTATGCAGCGAGATTGGTGGAGACAAACCATGGTCTAACGCATATAAAGTGGTCAGGAAAAAATTCAAGACTAGCAGTCTTCCGGATTCCATGCATACTAAGGATAATAACTTTACTAGGAATATTCAAGACACTCTACACACAATATTGGATGATATTCTTCCACAGGACGACATCAACTCTGATATGCTGGAGCTACAGGGGATTAGAAAATCTTTATCAATTTTTCCTGTCACCATGGATGTCAAGCTCTTCTTGGTCATGGAGGATAAGTGGGTCGTGGGAGAGATTAATATTAGGAAGGCCCCGGGCAGAGACAAAATTTCCGGTTTACTGTTCAAAAAGGCCTTTGAGGTTATCCCTAATTCGATTGTCCTCCTGTTCAATACGTGTCTGATGAGAGGTTACTTTCCCGTCTGCAGGAAAAGTGTGAGCATTAAACTGATCCCTAAATTGAACGATGACCTCTCCCTGACTTCTAGTTACAGACCTATCATACTGCTGTCCATTCCAGGGAAGATCCTGGACAAACTTATAAACAATTGTATAAGCTGGTTCTTGGAAAATAAGAACTTCTTCCAGGACACACAATTTGGGTTCAGGAGAAATAAGAATACGACCATGGCCATCGATAGTCTCATCAACTTTATCCAAAAATCTAAGTTGGAGGATAAACACACCGCCATTGTCAGTCTGGACTTCAGGGGCGCTTTTGACCGTGTCTGGCATCCCTCTGTTCTGAAAACCCTTTTGAACGCAGACTATCCGCGTAACCTTTTCCTATTAATCAAAAGCTTCCTCTCCAACTGTATCTCAGCTATCTACACCCAAACTTGCATGGTGTCTTGTGCTAACAATGAAGGCTGGCCACAGGGATCATGTCTCAGACCGACCCTGTGAAATATTACCTACAATGACTTATTGACTCAAGCCGAAAACTTCCCGCTGGAGATTAACCTTCAGGGATACGCTGACGATACTGTTTTGTTGGTTTAGAAACCAGAACAGGGATCATCTGCAGAACATTATCAACAGCACACTTGTAAAAATTGCTTCTTGGGCTGAGAGCCGCAAACTAGAGTTTAACTACAACAAATGCTGCTGCCTTGTCATCGGCAGAAAGACCCCATTCAAAAGTGGGCTGGCTATAAACGTTAACACATTAAGTATGTTAAAAGTATGAAATATTTAGGAATCATGCTGGATCAGAGACTGAATTGGTCGCCACACATACAATACATTTGTGATAAGGCTACTAAGCTGCTTCACGACCTCAGAGGGATCTCTGGTAATAATTGGGGATATCAACCTCAAGCACTTCGGATTTTGTATAATGTGGCAATTGCCCCTATTATCACTTATATATTATCTGCCTCGCCCACACGGTGGTTTGGGCGAGGCAGCTCAGAAAGTACAAAATAAAAAGATACTGCTATCTGTTCAAGGATGGGCAGCAATTGCCATTTGCAAGTCCTACCGCACTGCACCCACCAACGCCCTACTGAAACGAAGCTCACCTTTTCCCAATACATCTAAAAATCAGATCTATCTTTCTGGAATATGACTTGCTGTTCCGCAAGGGGCAAAACTTTAGGATTAAGAGAGCCGACCAAACGGAAACCATACAATCTCTTCTCGACCTGACCGAGGAACATTCAATTGACTATTCCCCAATTAGAACCTTTCACCCGGGGAATAATATTAAGATCAATTGGAAAACAATCAAAACATTGGACTCATCACCGATCAATATCTTTACTGATGGTTCAAAAATAAGAATGGGATCGGATCGGGAGTCATTATTTTTAAGAACAAAACAACTTTATACCAAGGTCATTTCAAACTCAGCACCTTCTGTACCATCACACAAGCGGAGCTTTTTGCTATTTTTAAGAGTCTGACGGATAACTGTCAGACTCATCTCTTCTCGAACAGTAAGGCCGCCCTACACCTAATTGCCAATCCAAGGAGCCATTCATCCATTGCAAACAGTATTAGGGGTCTCTACTAGGAATTGATCAACAAAATTAACATTAATTTCTTTTGGCTAAAAGGACATACAAACAATCTTGGAAACAATAAAGCAGATTTTCTTGCCATGAAGGCCACTGTTAATGACATCCCTATCACCTTCAGTAAAATTCCTTTATCTCATATTAAATGCACTATTTTTCAGGTTCTCCTTTCAGCTTGGCAAATGGAATGGACTTTTGCTGATACTGGCAGAAGCGCTTACAAATTTTTTCCTTTTATTAATAACATTTTAAGAAACAAAAGTTTTCAACCAAACTTCCTTCTCACCCAGTTAATCACCGGACATGGCAACTTTAAAGAGTATCTTTATTGGTTTAATAGGGACGACTGTAGTCTCTGTGATTGTGACCTAGGAGAGGTTCAGGACTCCTCTCACTTTCTTTTCTACTGCCCTAAATTTGACTCCCCTTGCGATTTCTTGATCCGTGACGTCATTCTAGCAGGTCACAACTGGCCCTACAAGGAACATTTACTTATTGACGATCCGAAACTCCTTAAGTCCCTTAATGGCTTTCTGCAGAACACTAGTGCCCTGCACTCAGATTCTCACACATTGGCTAATTGAGCCCCCTTTTCTGGAGATCAGCTGTCTTCGAATGCCTTTCCCCCGAACTATGAACCCGGACGATTACCATGGTGTTTGTGCTACAGAGTTAAGGATCCACATTAAACTTTGGCCTTCAAATAGTGTCTATGCTCCCAAAAACAGTGCCTGCTTCAAATCTTTGATGTGTGCCAGCCTTGAACCTTGTGTTTTTCAGAGAGCGACAGTGCTTCCGAAACTATTGCCCGCATGGAACCTCTAGTGAACCTTCAATACTTGATCAGTGATCCTTTGTATTTCTATGGTCAGGGATCCGTGCATGGCGGGCCCTCAACACATGTTCAAAGAACATTGTGCCTGCAGTCGAGAGTCTCCAACTTCGGATTTTTGGTGGACATCCTTGCTGCCACACCCTCATCTTCGGATCTCCATGGGGTACGTTTTCCCCACCTCTCCATTTGACATTTTGCCTGGACCTCTAAGGTTCGCCAACTACCAAGTTACTCCAATGTTTGGATCTTCAACCTCTCCCCGAAGTGAACTCATTGTTTCAGCCGTCCAACAACAACAACCCCCCCGCGGGGACATTATTGCTTGACCTTCCAGTCGGACTTCAAGGACTCCTTCAGCATCCTGTGACGCTTTTCCATAATTTGTATTTTTGTTTTGTTCCCATTCCCGGCTGTTATTATTGTTGTAATTGTTATTGTTAATGTATATATGTATATATGATATATGTATTTCCTCACTTCCAAGCCGGAAATATTATGTACTGTAGATATATGTAAGCTCCTGTTGCAAATTGCACTCCCATGGAGGTAGTGATAACCTCTTCTCTTCTTTCTCTAGTGATCTGTCACACTTCTTCTGATAGAAACCTATTACCTTTACTTACCTTTCCTCATACTTCTCACTTCATTTTGTCCTTCTCAGGTCACACCATTGAGTACGCCCTCTATCTCTTTAGCCAATAGGTCAGAATGTCTGATGACGTCAATAAAAAATTAAGTGGGATTCATGGCAGTGTGCCTCGAGGCAGATACATTTTCAAACAAGCAGCGAAAACAGGGATAATGAGTGGAGAGTGATGATGATGTAAAATTTCCCAGCTCAGGATTCAGGAAGGGTCGCATATCAGCCCACAATTTATTTTTACGTTACAATTAGCCGTAGAAAGATGGTATTGAAAATTAGAGTCCGAACGGAAGTAATAAATTGCCCCAACCTTATAACTCTAAAATTACTTGGAGCGCACAAATTTTTCCCTTGGGCCCAGCAACTTCTCTCAGCCTCTGGTGAAAAACTTTAGTCCCAATGGAGTATTTAATTAAATTCAACAGAAAATTCTGGAATTATTCCTAATTAATCTATTAATAAATTAAATTTTGAAATTAAATTATAAAATCACTCATCGATCCCTGACATATTTTTTATTGCTGGCATAACTGCAACGGGTTTACTAGTATAAAATAAAATAAAATAGAGAAATTATTTAATTGAAGATAGATTTTTTCAAAGTTCCAACAGTTTACAAGTTTTCTGATTCTTAAAGATGATCTCAAGATTGTAACTACAATAAATATGTCAGTTAACAAATCTGGTTCTATTACTATTTATTTGTATTATACACCTGCAAGTAGTATGACTTCAGATAGTCTGATATTCAGTGCATGCAAAAAAAAGGCCTGTATTGGAATCTCACACCGTGTCTATGAGTATATGCTATATCTCAATTTACTTTATGTATCAATTAGCAAAATGTTTCCTAATGTATCAGTGAAATTTAAGAATCCCCACTTAGCATAAAACTAGATATAATTAAATGTTTTGATTATGGTGAATGAAATAAATACATTGTATGTGCATTGAACTTATCTTCCATCCACTATTTGTATTATTTACTTGCAGAGAGAAAGAATTTTGAAAGTTGTCAAAGATATTATTAGCTCTACTAGTCTGCTTGAGTGAATTGATGGATGTGTGAGGGCCAGGAATTTGTCTCCCCAGCGGAGACAGAGGGAAGAGACGTGAAAAAAACGGCAACAAAGAAATACGACAACACTGTAGATGGTATTTTGATCAGCTCGCGACCTTCATCCCTAATAACAATAAATCGCTGAGAATGTTTACATCAGGTGTCTGACAAATAGTCGCAAAGTTGACACCTGCCTCGGTGAAGGTCCGAGAAATAAACATCATCTTTTCTCTCCTGGGAAAAAGGTGAATGAAAAGGTCACAGGATTTAAGAGCTAAGTTGCCCAGGACCAAGGCACTTGTTCTCCGGTTTGTCTCTCGGACAAATAAAGAAAATCTTGGTTCTACACCCTCGCTCTTATGGTCCTGCTCCTCGTCATAATCCAATCGTCGTATTTGTTACCATCAAGCTACGGCAATAGTTAGAAGATTGTCATATCCAACTATCGTTCCAGTAACGGCGATAGTTAGAAGATTTTATTAGAAGCCAGAGGATCAATCACCAAGTGGTCGTTCGTCCTCCTTCAGTAGCGTGAGCCAATCATTAAGTATGCCAACAATGCATTTTTGTTAATTCAGTGTTAGTTCATCAATAGTAGACTAAAGACTTTTAGTGTCAAACATCACTGTCAAAGCTGCACTGTGTTATAAACGTCCTTGGATAAAATAAGTACAGTCTCTCTCTCTGTTAAAAATAAAGAAGGAAGCAGTTAAATTCATAACGTAGTCTTTATTGGCACTGGCTGATTCGTTACCTGTCCTTACCCACATGCGCCGTTCTCAACCGCAAGGTCAGCCACCTGTCGGTACTTCTCTGGTTTACGCGCTCATTTCACATCGCCCTTACGCATATGCCACAGATGTATAAAGCATGATATTCTATTATGTTATCTTATATTTAAGGAGGAATCAGTTTTTTTAATAAGCTGAAACAGAAGGCACTGAATGATGGTAATAAAAATGTTAATTGTAAAAATGTCAATCTAACAGCTGATCTAAAAATTACATGATAGGGTGATGAGTTGCTTTATAATGCTCCAGCTTGTTAGAAACTTAGTTTTTAAGGATATTTGTAAAATTTAAAGCTATTAATTTAAGTTCTTTTTTAAAATTTGTTTTAAATAAATTATCTGTAAGAATTCTATTTTATAATAATTTCACTTTACATTGTAAAGCCAATGGAATTAATTGATTGGGAAAACTTTATAAATCAGAAAAAAGAAGAAAAAGACTTAAAAAAGACTGTAAATCAGGAGAGGGAATGGAATTTTACACTTGTCAAACAAACTCATAAACAATACCTAGAAGAGAAACAGACCAATGGATTAGAGGTCATAGGTCATGATCAAAGTAAACAAATATAACTTTATTCTGACAGTTTTCTTTACCAATCTAATGGAAGATAGCGTATCTCCCTTGGCAAATGAAGAGATAAGTTTTGATTTAAACTGTCTCTTTGGTTTGATTTAATTGGAGAATGGCTTGCTGCAAAACAAACACTGAGCATTATTTTCATTTTTTGCCATTTTTCATAAAAGTGAAAATCCTCTTTAGATTTACAAAAGTGAAATTTAAAGGTAAAGCCATGGGTGATTTATCAGTTTTTGAAGAGAGGACTGCTTCATAGCTTTAAGCTTACTAGAGTGTTTCCATTCTCACCAATAAGTTTTAAGTTCTTTCACTCTTTCCAATAATCTTTTCAGCAGCTGATACTGAAACTGCTGAAATATTCCCAGAAGAACTGAAGAAAATAATTATAAAAGATGATTATTCATATAAGCAAGTGTTTAACTGTGATGAAATTATAATTTATTTGAAAAATTGCAAAGCAAAACATTTATTTTAATAGAAGAAAAGTAGGCTTAGGGACACAAGGTATTGCAGGAAGATTTACCCTAATACCTATTATTAACACCATTGGTGATTCTGTCCTTCGGCTTCTACATTCAGGAAATCTAAAGTCACTTAAAAGTATTGATTAGAAGACACTATTTATTGTATTTTGTTTACATTCAAGCAATTGGATGTTGTGATTTTTTTCTGAGTACATGAGCAGATATATTAATCCTTTTGTTAAAAAATACTATTAGAGAAAATAATTTCAATAATAAATGTCTTCTGATTGTTGATTATCAGGCATTACCAAGTATGTTGGTAACATTCATGTTGTGTTCTTAGTGTTGAATGCAATGATATTACTGTAACAATAACGCTTAGTAGTTATAAATAAGACTTATTATATATAAAATATGATGTGTTTTATTGTAAATGTCATTGACAGAAAGGCAACATCAAGGCATCTTTGCAAGATCTGGAAAGACTGCAATATGAAATTGATAATAAGCAATCTCGGAAATGGGCTACAATCTTATTGAGAAATGGCATTTGGAGGAAACTGTGTCCCAAAGCAATGAATGATTTTAAAGACTTCAAATCAATAACAATAAATATGGCAATAGTGACTTTAACTAAGGATGCTGGGCTTGCGAAAGTTGACAATGATGTTGAAGAAGTTCTGGCATCCCATGACCAAGAACCCAATAGATGAAGAGCTGTTGAAATTGCAAGAGGAGAGGATATGAATCAAAATTGAATGCAAAAGCCAATGGCTTAAAAATGAATTTATCCAGGAACTGAATGTGAAGTATCTTCATGAGATTTTACTAGATTGGTAGTATTGTAATGATTATAGAGAAGTATGACTTTAATTTTGAAAAGATGTTTAGATTTATGAAAGTTTGCAGGATATTTTGAATGCTTGCAAAGAAATGTATGATAAAAAATTACATGAGATTAAGCAGTCAAGCATACTGTCATATTTTAAGCCTTTCACATCAGTCACAGTAGACAATATATTGATATCTTGATCTTTGACAGCAAGGCAGGCAGACATAGAAGAAGGTATAGATTTAGTGACCTGCCTGCCCTGATGGATATAGATGATGATGAGATATTAATAAACAATCCTCTTCCTCTTGCTCCTATATCCTAGTCTCTTATATCTCCCATCACCCTAATCTCCAATGACTCAGCCTATCACACTTTCACCATCACCACTATCTCTCAACCTTTCAGTGTGCTCACTGTCTTCTCAATTTTGCTAAGTAAAGCTAGTATATACAGTCGATTCTGCTTAATTGGGACAGCTGCTTTTTAGGCCAAATCTCAAAGAACAGAAACCACAATAATAAACTAATACATAATTTAAATGCTTAATTGGGACAACTTTTCGCTTAATTGGGACAGTAGCAGAATAGAAATTTAGCAATTTTTGACATATTTTAGGGATTTCTCGAAAGTATGTCAACACTACTGTGGGGTCTGTGGGGGGTCTTACTGACGAAATTTTTGTGTTTCTCGGCACCAAATTCCTGATACTGAATTGTGGCATCAGAGAGTGCCGAAAACTGAGTTTGCACCTATCTAAAATGTTGAACGTCAGATCTGATACCAGGAGCAGTTTAGATCATGTTGCTCCAGCATGGTGAGAATATTTAGATGAGCACATGTCAGGATTATGCCAAAAAACTGTGAGCTTTGTGGGTAAACGACATGTCAGAGGTCCAGAAGTGAGGTGAGAAATGCGGAAACAATTGACAACTGAACTATATTTAACTAAGTAATATAATATTTAATAATATAATAATAACAATAATAATAATACAAATAGTTAGAAAACATATAATATGAATATAAGACAAACAACACAGAATAAAACTAACAAAAACACACAGATAAAATCTAATCTTCCCTTAACAGAGCTTTAGTGTTGTTTAATGCATGATAGATAGATAAACCCATGAACAGGGCCAGATTTACCAATAGGCCAAGTCCTAGGGCCCTGCAATTCTAGGGGCCCCAAAACTATCAATCAGTTTTCAACTTTTATAAACTTTTAATAAGAAAAATTGGGTTTTTATTAAAGTGCTAGATACAGGGTTGCCACTGACCTGGAAAACTGGGAAAAGTCAGGGAAAATGAAAATTGGGTCAAAATGTCAGGGAAAAGTCAGGAAAATTGCTGTTTTTTCCTAAAACCTGGAAAAATCAGGGAAAATTTTTTTCTGGAGTTATATATTTCAAACGATTTTTAGCGCTAAAAATGACGATGTCGCGGCGTTTTGTCACTCCGTGAAAGAGATTATTATGCGAAACTCTGTGTGCATTAGTTCTTTCGTCAAGGTCGAGCTTACAAAATATGCAAGCGTGTTGACTTAGCATCCATGTAATCAGGAGATTTTTAGTAAAAAATTTATTTCACTTTTAAGCGATCAGATACATCGCATCACATACTGCAGAAGTGTGTTATGATGCTGTTGCTTGTACCAACTTAATTTTGCGACTTTCACATGCTGGATTTGATGGATGTTATATATTGTGTATTTTTGCTTCAAGCCTATAGCATAGGAAGCATTTAAAGAGCGTATCGCTAACAAATTCGGTTAAATTTGTTTGGTGTTCGGTATAAAATTCACCTTTCCGTCCACATCTAAATTAATCAAATACGTGTAGACATTCGCTCAAGTTCACTAATGTTATGAGTATTTTAAATAAGAATTCTAAGAAACAAGATAATGTCTAAGGTATTTTAAATAATTTGATTCATATAACTGGTGTGGCTAGCTCAAGTTCGCTAATGTTATGAGTATTTTAAATAATTTGATTTAGATAACTGGTGTGGTTAAAGATTATTTTTCTGCAAGTATGTTATCAGATGAAGATTTAATTTCCATGGTCACGCAGTTTGTATTAAAAATGACAAATCATATTAATAAACTTGCTTTCATATACCGTCTGTAGTTGACGACAACATCATGAGTCAGTATTGAGTGTGTGGGAGAGTTGACGTTTGTTTGTATTTAATTGTATAAATTATCAATAAGAGCATTAAATATATAATTTAATTTTCCACGTTACCTTAGTTGTGACAAACATTCTTAATGAAAAACATTATTAATATATCAAATATGATTTTGTTAAGGTTATTTCACAACAAAATTATCTGTTATAAATACATCCCGCAAAGTTTTCTATCACATTTTAACAATGCGAAAATATGCACACTTCCCAGAAAGAATGTCTTCTTACTAGTGGTATTACCCTTTAAACTAAAATTGACTGTTCTGCGCCTTAATACAAGGTTACAAACTCGTGAATAGATTGCTCTCGTACACTCAATACTGACTCATGATGTTGTCATTGACTATAGTAAGGGAACTTTTGTGAAGACGAATGAATGCGTTGGGTGGCATTCTTTACGATGTCTACATCAAGTGACCGAATTCATTTACTATTCCTTGTTTGCTGTATCTTAAGATTAAAATTAGCAAGTGAAGATTAAGATTAGCAAAAGAATAACTTAAATAATAAGCTAACAACAAGAGAAGCCGTATGCTTCGAGTTGGCAAGAATCTAGTTTATCTCTGAGTTAGGTGCATCACATTGGTAATCCTAACATGAACCTGAAATAAGAGCCTATATCCAAAACGTGGTTGTAAATAATAATTTAATTGAAAATTTTTTCTCAATTTTTTCATAATTAATGTCATTGTTTAGGCAAGAACTTAATGTAGTGTTGGTGTTAGGTGCATCACATTGCAAACTAAAATGTTGCCGCTTAATGATTAATAATGCGAATCGAATATTCCGTTGTATTAAAGATTTATTAAAAAAAACTGTATTCCTATCGATATTTGATTGTCATTTTTTCATAATTCAATTAAAATATTATTTAGGTTCATGTTAGGGTTAGCTGTGGATTCACCCTTTCCTTCAAGTTGGCTATGTGAGGGTCGATCAGGTTTGGGATAGGCAGCAACGGAACTGATCATTTAGAGATGAGGTAAATTTTTACTCATATGTTTCTGTGTCGAGAAGTGTGCTTTATGAATACTAATAAATCTTATTTTTTATTCAGTTCAGTTAAAATAATTTTGTTTTCTATAGATGATGATAATTTTTTAAAATATTGATTTAACTTATAACTGTTAA
>AYEL01068530.1:0-13327 GCA_000484575.1 Olivierus martensii | reverse complement strand
TTTTTTTGCAGTCTATATATTGTAGACCGAAGTCTACCATTTATCACTTTTTGATGGGAAGTACTATCTATTTTAGGAATGTCAACCTGTATTCCAATGTCATTAACCTGGCTTTTAATTTCGCTACTCGCAGTGTTTTCTGTTAACAAGAGACCTGCGTTCTCACGAGTTCCACATTTATTAATACTTATATCAGCCTTGGCCGAAAATCTAGGTTGGTCTTGTCTACTCTTCCGAGGATTTTCATTTTTTGTTTGAAGATAACTTGGATAGTTAGGGAAAATACTTGGCACAATACCTGGCTTCAAAATTTTTATTTTGCAACCTTCTCGGTAGTCCTCGTCTCGAAAATGAAGGCTACAGACACGGGAATAATCGCTTGGAACCCACTTACTTCTTTTGGAAAGACCTTGTCTTGATATAGCTGCAAGCCATTTTTCTCTGAGATCTTGAGCTGATGGAATTTCGTGGAACCTAACTCCCGATGAATTTGCGCTTCCTTGTTTCGATTTACAGAAAGGCACACAACAATTCACCATTTTTATATCTCAGAATTAGATTTATTAATTAGAAATCACCACCTAGTCACTATCGTGTAGAGAGAAAACTGAGCGAATTGGGTGCGGGTGGTGGCGCCTCTAGCGATGAAATTTGTCAACAAGTCCATACGCTGCTTTCTATGTTATATCCATAGCAGAGAACAGGCAGTATATCGAGACGGCGGTGGTACAAACAATAGTTGAACTTGTTCGATAATACAGATTTAAATCCATACTTTATCACTAGTTAAGATTCCCTTTTCATTTTTCCCTTATAAACGATATTAAATATTTCACTTAATAATGTTGAAATGCTTTCTCTAATAATATCAGTCTGTTGCAAATCTTTTATTAATTTATAATAGGATTGATAATATTAAATTTATATTATTTTAATTTCAAACAATAATCGATATATTATAGTTTATTTCTGGAAGAAAAGAATCCAATAATTATCTAAGCCAACAGCCGCGCGGCTTTATCAGTACAGAAAAATAGCACAAACCGGATCTCATACAATACGGAAATTAAAAAAGCCAAAAAATGCCTCTAGGAGAGTAATATTATGGCTAATAAAACTCGGAAAAATGATATTACAACAAATTTAAAATCAATTGAATTGGAGGTTTGCACGATTTTTCCAGGAACGTATCTACCGTGTAAATCGAGGGCTGAGTGTATCTATATTTTACAAAGGTAAAGTAACTTTAAAAGGAATAAAGAAGCAGTTGATAATTTATATTTTATATATTTTTAACATAAAAAGTACGAACTATTATTTTTAAGTTTATTTTATTTGCACTTTATTTTAACTATTCTGTTTATTTTCCAACTGAAAGTATGCTTCCTTTGTTTTTATACATTAGTTGTGTTTTTATATCTTTCTAATATTATATAACAGTAAAGTATATCAGTAATTATACGTTAGATAGGTCTGTTTTCAGTTTTGTTTTTTTAACTACATCAACTGTACTTCATTTAACAAGAGGATAATTTGGTTTGCGTTTTGCAATTACTGTACTTTTTATTTGTCAGTTAGTAATCTGCTACTTTTTGAATATATTTCGACAACCAAAGTAGTTTTCAAATCTTATGATGTAGCAATATTCTATTTTTTTATTAGTCGTCTCCTTCGAATGATTCAAGTTTCATCTTTGTTTAACTTATGTCATATAATACTCTAATGTCATCCATCTTCTGATAGAGAAGTAAATGGCTCTTTTCAAATGAATTTTGATGTGTGTTTAATTTCAAAAAATTTAGATAATTAATCATCATAATTACTGATTTCGTCTTCAGGTTTGACATAATTAAGTTCATTTTATATATGACAACGATGCAATGATTAGCTATCATAAAAACATCTAAAATAGGACAAATTTATTGCTCAAATTGATAACAGTGCAGAATTTCTGCTTCACGTATGACAACAAATAACAAATTATTTGTACTGTGAGTATTTTCCTTTCATTATTTTACAACTTTTTTCTAATTCTGCTAGTGAAATATATAGTATAATAATCATCACGAGAAGATTATGTACAAGAATTAGTGAAAGTTTGGGCTGTCAAGCAGTTATGATACAGAGTACTTGCAGAGACTCTACATTAATTTTGTTTCAAGATTTCTGCTAGTTAAACATTAAAAAGTCATAATTTGATTTAAATTTATAAAAATAAAATAAATATAAACTGACAAGATTTTATTTTTTATGTTCCGTTTATGTTCTATAAAAGTCGACATGTTACTTGACCGGCGGTTAATTCTCTAACTGGTACTCGAGATAGCAGTTAATTTGCCTATTGATCTTGACGTCACTAACTACCAATTAGCGTTAATCTGTTGATTGTAAAACATGTCTGGTAGCTAAAGCTATTGAGAACTTTATCAGGACATTGTAAATCCAGGCCTTAATAATGAAAATTAATCAGATTAAATTAAAATTGTTATATTAAAGATATTTCTTTCAACCATATAAATTTTAAGATAATAAATAGGAAGGTGCAACTCATTAATTCTAATTTTTCGTAAAGTTAAATTATTCTTGTTATCTCAGAAAAAAAAAGGTAATCTTTAGCTACTACCAAACACTCTTCAACTTTCCTCCTTTTTCTTAAAATGTAATAAAATATATTGATACAGAATATTAAAATCACGAAAAGCTTTTAAATATCTTGATCTATCTCATTACTTTTTTAAAAATTTGTTTAAAGTAACAACATAATTTAGATTTTCTTTCAATAAATAATAAAAACTATAATAGAAATTTTTAAAGAAAACTAAGAAATATCATTATTTATATTTTTTAAAATCCACAAAATTTCTTTTATTTTTTTTTCTAAGAAAAGATGATACTGTTTCTTTTTTCCAATAAAAAGATAACTGTATTATTTAATATTTCTAAACAAAATAAATAATTTAGTAAGATATATTCTATTATAAAAAATATATTGTTTACTCTAACAAAAACAAAATTTTGATGTATTTTATAAAAACACATAAATTTTTGTTACACTAAATATAATATTAATAATTATATTTTAATAATTATAAATCCAAATTAAAGGTTTTATAATATCAATCCTGTCTAATAACACTTTAAATGGTATTATTTTAGCATTTTTAAAATAATGTCATAATGGGAAAGCTGTGTTTTAATAACTTTATAATACTATACAATAGTTCTTGCTTATGAAATTACTATTAAATCATTTATAAAATACAATATTTTTCACTAATGACACTTTAATTCTAAAGGTTTTATTGTAGCAACCTTTATGATATTTTCTCCTAACTTTTCTAGAATTTTATTTTGGAATACGCTTAATTACTTGGAAGCAATTACATAAATCATACCCCCCATATAACAGAACGTTATAAAGAGAATTATTTTAAATCCATTTCGAAACGAGTTGAAGTTTGTAAAAGTATTTAAAGTCATATTTTAAATATATTTTTTCTGTAACGAATTTCATAAAAGGAAATTCGATATATTGTTAACAAAAATGTATTATGTATCAGATTTTAAAGTTAAAGAAAGAAATATTACACTAAATTTATTTTATATCAACAAAAAACTTGATAAACTTTCCATGTTTCTACGGTATTTATTTTCTAAATTAAAAGTTATAAAAATACTAAAATTTTATCAAATCTTTCGTTTCTTTTCTTTTTTTTTTTTATTTCTTTCATATTGAAATTTTCACTTTTGGGAAAAGGGATTATTTTCGTATTTTTTTTTTTTTTTTTTTTTTTATTTCTTTCATATTGAAATTTTCACTTTTTGGGAAAAGGGATTATTTTCGTATTTATTAGTTTAGAATAAGAAAATATTCGTCGATAATTTTTGTAAAAAGTAAGTCGTTCTGGATGAAATTAACCTGTAATTTTCAGTATACTATTTTGCAATTATTAAAGTCGCAGAATGAAAGCATATATAATCAAAATTATTTTCAATAATTTGGCTTTTTCTATAGAAATTCACAAATATATAATGAATAGTTCAAAACTCACTGAGCGACATCTTAGAAAATTGAACGTCTGCTATTTTTTTTTTTTATTTTTTATTTTAAGAATTTGCCGAAATTTAAAAATTAATTATCGAAATTAAAATAATATTCAATATTCTGATATTTGAATTAAATTTTATTTAAAAAAAACCTATTATTTAATACAAAATGTACAGTAATTTAAGAAATTATCATGAAAATTTGAATGTCTGCTATCTTCTAAGGATTGAAGCTATAAGATTAAAAATGTGGCATCGGGTCATATTTCATGACAGAAAAACTTAAATGAATTTCATAAATATCTATCAACTGTCCCAGAAGCTGTAGTAACTGAACACAGACCGATATTATCAGTATAATGATTATAATACTCTTCATTTTCTTCAGAAAAGAATAAATTAGTTCTAGAAACGAAGTTTTTGTTCAAATTTTGATTTTTTTAGAACATGTTTATTATAAGATAATGGAAAGTAGAATTTCTCAAGTAATTTTTTTATCAGAATTTCTATGAACTATTATGTGAAATTATTAAATTCGAATAATATAATATTTGTAAGAGCACAGATTAAAATGAGTTTGTCAAACGGCATTAAAATAAACTTTTTCAATAAGAATTTAACGGGAACTTAACTTATTCTGATACAGATTTCCACATTTTGTTTCCTTAAAATTTTTATTAGTTCCAAATATTATTATTATTGATATGCAGAATGTTTCTAAAATATCTATTCAAATTTTGAAGAGGCTATTAAGAACAAAATAAATTCATATAAATATATATCAAGAAATGTTTCTGGCATAATTATTTCTTTTTTTTTAATATCTTTCGATTATTTCAGATACCTATTTGTAGAGATAATAAGCATAATCTCCCTATTCCACAATAGCACGGAGAGAAAACATTAATTGAGATAATTAAGATTTATTACTAAAGGTATTGGTGAATAATATGCTTTGAATAGTATAATCCAGCCATATCTATTCGCCTTGAATTAGTAGAAGTGGATCAACTGCTTAACTTTCTCGTTCTCCGGTTTTCATCTTTTAGACATTTTCCTTTGGGATATCTCAAATACTTGTTTGCACTGCATCAGTTCTTAATGCAGTGGTTCTCGATCACTGAGCAGTTCTTAATGCAGTGGTTCTTAACCACTGTAAGAACCGTGTTTTAGAAGTACCGTGTTATATGAGGGTTTATGCAATTTTCAAATTCTGTTAGAGCGAAACCGTGTTGTAGGAGGGATACCTGTATATATGTGTTTTCTATATAGTTTAACGCTGTTTTTCATCCCATGAGTATTTGATAGCTGTCCACTCCCCTGATGGAGACAGCATCAGGTGGAGGATGGTGTTCAACGAGCTGGGCTCGGTTCTCTCCTGAAAAATTGAAGGTATGGCACCAGGAACTTTCAGAGTGGAATCAATATATATTTATACTTTCCATAAAAATATGCAAATATAGTAGAAGTATACCTATATCCAGGCAGAGTTTGATAAACTTATTACTATATAATGTTTTAATTATTTACATGTTGGTATCTGCGATTTCAATCGTTGTTATTTAATAGGACGCTCATAGTTTCTAGAATATTCACCGTTTCGTGTATCTGATTGTCTTTCCATTCTCTGATTTGGAAAAGATTTTTCTTCCAGGCATATTGCGACTGACATATCTATGGTATTGTTTGTAGTGCCTGCCATAAATTGAGAATGCTTCTAAATTTATTAAACTTTCTGCAGAAAGAACGTCTTTCATCAGAAAATTATACATGCAGAAATGTTATATTATTATGAATTTATGTTAAATCTTGATTGTTATAAGTGTTTAATAAATTTCTCTTAGAACGAATAAAGTATAATAGAACTGTCTTACATTTTAACATTATTATCTTTAGGTGTTTAGACAAACTGTATCTCTCATTAGACAAATTTAAACCGCTTGTTTTAATGTGTATAATACTCTAAACGAGCTAAGTAATGAAAGACGTTGGATGGCAGACAGAAATTTCTCTAGTTTATTGAAGGTAAAATTATTCGCTCATGTAACACTGGTATAATTAGCAATGTAATTAGACATCGTTAACACACCTCTGTATAAATAGCTTCGCTATTTGAAGTATATTAATGAAGTTTAATGTCTAGGCTGGTTACAAAAAAAGAAGAATTTGTATATTATGTTATAAGCTCATTTATAATATTTATGCGACAGATGTCATTGTATGTTAAAATCTTTGCTAGAAAGCAAACCTTCCAGGCTGAAGTATTTTGACACACAATGCCATCTGCTGACCAAGTTGTTAAATTTTGTCAATTATTGGATTATTCTGTGTTATTCTTCAATAATGCTTATTTTAAAAATAAAAGAGTAAATTAATTTTTAAGCCGAATAATCAATAAGGAGTTTGCTGAATTAACAACAGTAGTTTTTACTGTTTAAAAGATTACTTCACACAAACAAACATACAATCCAAAATGATATAAAATGGTGTTTTTTTCTTTATTAAGTACTGTAATTTTTAATAATATAAAGTTATTTATATATAATATTATTAAATTAATTAAAACATTTTATAGAATATAATCTATGCGTTTGGAAGTTTTAGAAATATAAAATTGTCAAAAATTGTATATTTAGGAAATTTTCAGTTAGATGAACACAAAATAATAAAAAATAAAAATTTACAATGAATTTATAAAATACAATTGTTTGTTTGTGTTTCTCTGTATTTTGTATGTAGTTTGTGTTATTTTGTATTTGTATGTGTTATTTTGTTTGTATACTGTATGTCTTTCTAGTTAAAGCGAAAAACATGCAATTAGGATTATGATAAAGACATGATCACGACCATTATCTTTATTTTTATCCTTTTAGGAGGGTTCTTTTAGGAGTCAAATAAGGCTGAATTTTTTATTTTTGTCCTACAACATTAAGCGATTTATCATTTTAAAAGATTTTTCATTTTGATTTTAAAAATATATTTAAATGTGATATTCTATAGACTATAATTTTTCAGCTATTCAGTGTTAGTTTTTGCAAAGTGTTATTAAAAAACTACTTCTCTGATATCGAAATTCTACCGAATTTGATAGAATTTCTATATCAGAGTAATGGATCGACTTTCATTATTAAAAAATAGACAAATTTAATAACTACGATCGATAGTAAAGAAAATGTCGAACCCCGGTAGAATTTAAAAACTGAAAATGTAAATTTTTAAAATAAAATTATCTTAACATCAAAAATTTACGAATGTAAGAGAACTGGGCAGTAGCAGGTACCATATGACCTATATTCTCTTCTTAAGTTTAATGCCTCTGTCCTGATTGCAGAGCGGCATTTTTCTTATGAAGGGTATGAGAAATCATACGAATAAAATCCAGTTTATGACATTTACACTAAATTTAATAAATAATAAACCTGGGTACTATTATGATTATTATATATGCATTATGTTTAAGTTTTTATTGATATAATTTATAAATATTTTACCATAATACAAATTCCTGAAAAAAAGGTTTTGATAATAGAATTTACGTGTACTGTATTATGGTTATAGAGAAAAAAAACTTTATGGAATTTCCTAAATAATTTCCTAGTAGAGGGCTTACTAGGAACTAGTACGCCTCTACTAGGAATTTACTAAGGAAGAACATAGTAGTTCCTAGTAGGTATTAGTGGGTACTACTAGTCCGAAGACCTAGTAATCCCTAATAGAGCGTACTAGGAAATATTTGGATTTTACAGTTATAAAGGAAAACCTAGGAATTATTGGGATTATATTATATTTTTGCTAATTACTTAGGAAAAATATAGTATAATCCCAATAATTCCTAGATTTTCCTTTACAACCGTATGATTAAAATGTTAGAAACATCTGAGAACAAATAATTTTGCTTATTGCCTATAATTCAAACAAAATTGAGTAATATTCATTTAATATATTCGTTTCATTTTACTTTTACTAAAATATAATTATTTACAGACATTATATAAAAATAATTAGCAAATCTGAAAATTAACGAAACCAAGAATACTATAAGGAATATAATAAAAAAAAAAAAAACAAAAAAATAACTTAAATCATGAACTAACCATCAGACTCATTTTATGAATTAAGTTTTAAAAATACTTTCAAACTTTTTCTCAAAGATATTTTATCAATAAATGCGATCTTCAGCATTCTGATTGAAACAGCTTTTATAAAATAAGTCTAAAATCAAATAACATCATCCACTGTAAACAAAAGTGACGAAAAGAAATAGATTGAATCGAAAGAAAAAGATTTATTTCAATTGAGATAAAAAGATTTCAGGAAAAGTATTTAATTTTCCACTTTTTCTGAAGTGATTTAGAAGATGAAATAAAATCAAAAAATTTAGTTCAGGACATTAAAGTGCGATGCTTAATCTGTTTACTTTAGTTAAGATTTAAATTGAAAATAAATAAGAACTTATATTTCAAAATAAAATAACTTATCCAAGGAAAATTATTATTATTAAGTTTCACGAACATGTGCCTTTCAATATAGTTCTTACATTAAGTCTATGTAACAATAGCATAAAAAATTTTCTATTGCATATGAAGTAGACTCCCGATTAACCGAATTAGTTGGAAAGTTAATTACCTGGATAACCGATTCCCAGATAATCCGCAAAATACGCAAATAATCTGAATTATGGACAATTTATATTTAATATTAAAAGATAGATAAATTGCTTGGATTCATATATTCAAATGTTCTTGACATTTTTCGAAAAAGGAAACAATATATTTGTTTACTTGCAATATTTGTAATTTTGATATTATGTTAAATCTGATCACAAATCGTCTGAGATATAATAAAGAAACGAATCTGGGCATATAAAAATCTTTTTAGATATCGCATCAAAGATAAAAACATCAGTAATTAGACATCACTTTCTGGTTCCGAGAATTAATTTCGGTTAATCTACAACTCGGATAATACAATCTCAGATAATCTGGAGTTCTACTACACATCAGTAAGTCTATGATTAATATGGAATAAAAAATTTCTATGTTACCGCTGTCAGAAACACATTTTGAATATGAAAAATAGTTTTTCTTTATGCTTGGAACTCAATCAGTAATCTAGGCACCATTCGTTTGAATTTTTATCTGAATTTATATCCAATAACGAGTAGCATTTTCCTTAGGATTACATAATAGTTTGAATGGTTCCATTAGACAAAATTCCAGATATTTTTAAATGGAATTTGACCATTTGAAATAATGAAATCGATATACAGTAATTGATAAATATTATATAGCAGATATCAAATAATAACATAATAATATGGAGATTATGCATTAAAAAATGTAAAAAAAAAGAAATATCCCCACATAAACTAATCTTAATTTGTAATATGTTGAATATTAACAACTGGTACTAAATCATAAGGAATTAGATGAATAATAAAAATTATGCAAATAAAATATTATTGCATCTTTTGAATAATTTTATAAAGTAATCGACCGATATATCATAATCGATTAGTTAATCCCAAAGAAACTACATCTGTCGTTATGCCAGAACAGCAAGCAGATCTCAAAGAATGATATTTTCATTGCCCATCTCCGAATTGCTGCAAAAAGTGTCTTCGCAACTACTTATTTCATCGGATGCATCAAGAAAGGTGGCAAAATCCAAATAAAACAACTGTCAAAAACTCAAGCAGAAGTGGATTCCAACAATCTATTGAATGGTTGGAGGTAGATGAGGCATAAAAATTTATAGGGTGTATGTGCAATATTTTATAAAATTTATATTACATTTATTTCATTTAAAATTGATATATAATCAATTTAACACAAATAAAAGTTATTTATCTGTCAGAATGGATAACCATAACTGCTGCTTTTTGCATGACTCAAAAAATATTACAGTAGATCATAGTTTAACATTACCTTACTTAATGTCATTTTGTTATTATGTCACCAGAAAAAAGTAAATTAATTTAATTAAAAAATTAAACATTTTAAAGCAGTGAAACAAAATAAAGCTCTGTTTTCTTACATTTTCCTTCATGATAGATATTAAGTGCGGCTGAAATCTAAAATTATAGAAAACAAGGCAATCATATTTTTCATATGAACACTAATTCAAGTATATAATATTGTCTATGAACAATACCATATACTGTAGCTTATACGTGTAAAATGATTTATAGAAATTTGCGTGGATTTTCCTATACGTAATATGCAATACTGTATATACTATGATTTTCTATAGAGAAATTCTAAACTTACATAATACGTAGTTACATGTAATTTAGTTCAATTTATACAAAGGTAGAAATGACAAAAGCTTTATATAAGAAACCTTTAAAAATACATTTTTAAAACTTTAAGACAATACACGAAATTTATATTTATATCTCAATAATTATAGCAAAATGTGGAAAAATGCGAATGGCATTCATATTTTATGTTATTTGGAATTTTTAAAAACTTGTTAAGAAGTTCGAGAGATTAGTGTTTTCAGTCTAGATTCTTTTATAGTTTCTTTATATTATGTCCGGATATAAAAGAAATGATGTTTAATTTCTTGGTATTATCATAAAATCATAACTGTATGTAATCTTAAATGCAATATTATAATATCTTAAATATAAATACTGTACTATATTATATTGCAACTTTTGACTTTATTTCTTTTCATATAAAATTTACAAAAAATGCTTATATTTTAAACTGAAAACATATACATATAATTATTTTTCACAAAACTTTAAATAAGTTAATATAGTTATCATAAATACACGAGTCCATCATTGACTTGATGTTTCTTTCATTTCAAAGTGAAAAGAAAAGAAAAAAGGAATTTGTAATCGACTTTGTGTTAAGTAAAGTAAGACTATCTAGAATGAATTAACTTGAGTCTTAATTACAAGACATTATCTTGATTAACGAATTTGAATGTAATCCATTTTAAGATTGTCTTTCGCATATTTAATTCCTTATACTAATAAATCTAGTTCTCTTAATTTGTATGGGATTAACTAAGATAATCAATAAAAAAACATTTTTCTTTTATGTATTTAACACAAGATGAAATCATTTTGTCATGGGAATATTACAGTAATTTAGTAAGTATTAAGAAGAATTTGCTTATGCTTCTCTGAGGCTTTTATGTTTTTCCGTAATATAAAAAATTTTTAAACGTAAATTGATAAATATAAATTTCTTAAAATAACCTAAAATTAAAGAGTATGAGAATTCTCTTTTATGAATAAAAATATTCGTTTCAAATGCTTATTACAGGGGTGATCAAGCTTCATGTCACTTCGAACCGTATAGGAGAATTTCAAATACTTGAGAATCACAATTTCTTTCTGGGTCAATGAGAGCAGCATCAATTTTTTCGAGTAATCTTAACAATGGTTTCAAAAATTGTTTATCATATATTTGTTTACCATTATTTTTTACAATAAATAAACAAATTACAAATATATATTTTTTTAAAATTAAGTAGTTATTTGCTCGATATTAATTATTGACTTTCATGGTATGGAGCCACAAAGAAGGTACCAAAGAGCCTCAATTTGGCCACGTGGGCACATTAAAATGCTTTCAAACTTAAACATAATTTTTATTACAATTTTCCGATTTCTAAATAATTAGGCCTACTTCAAAAAATATTCTATTGATAATTTTATAAACATTCGTATTCATTTTTATTGATTTTTGATTACATTAATAGAAAAATACATTATAAATTATTATGTATATATATATTAACAACAGAAAAAGCAAATTATTATTATTAAATTATTATAACTATAGAGAATAATATATTATTAGATTATATCAACATAAACATCAAAGTTAATCATCGGGAAATATTATCTTAAACTTTGCAAGAAGGTTAATAATTGTATTATTAAATCATCGTGTTTTTTATCGATTTATATTTATCTCATCCACATCGCCTTTGAATAAAATCATTTATTATTTATTTGTTTATTTAATTATCCTTAAAATATTAAATTAATTATATACTTTGAAAAGTAAGTTCGATACCTATTCATCACTGTATATTTGATTTAATATAATAATATCATTTATTGATATTTATCATTTTTTCATTTATTTTATTATTACCACACATCTTTCTTCCATTTCTACATTATTTTTTGTTATTTCTAAACAAAAAAATTATAGTTGAAGTTTTTTTTATCAATCATATGCCTGCAATAGATTAAAATGCTTAAATGATTTAATTGAACTCTGCTATGTGGATAGGTGCATTATAAAAGTTCGTTTAAACAAATTATTGTGTTCCAGTAGAAACTTCAAAGAATAAATTGGTAAGTTTTATAGAGATATAAATCTATATTATATTTTAAATTTATAGTTTTATACAATACTGTATACAGGGTGAAGAAAAACTTCGTCGTAAAGTTTTGTGTACATAAAATCATAAAATGTCTAATGAACATATGGTCTAAACAACTCATAAAATGTCTAATGAACATATGGTCTAAATTGCACCATTTTCAAGTTATAACTCTTTAAAGCTAGCCAATCACTGTCGAGTACTCAAAGTATCACAACGCGTCGCTCTCCTACTTACTATTGTCCGTCCACGAAAGCCGCGCCTAGCTAAGATGGATGAGTCCAAACGCGAAAGGGAGAGTCGCAGTCGGTATAATGACGGATGCATTATTGAATTAATATTAAGTTCTGTTAAATATACTATTTCCAACGTCGAAAATATTCATTTAGCATTCGACATTACAATAAACTTCCATTCAACTTCAGCTATCTTGCGTTTGAAAACATCCATGTGCGAAGCTGTCATCCCTTTTTTGTCACTGGACTCGTTCAGTTAGCGCACGCGTACTTGCGTCGATGTTCGCGGCTAAACTGGACAGACAGTACCTGATAGAAAGTAGAAACCGAAGCAATGCAACGCGTTGTGGCAACGCGACGCGTCGTGAGGCTTTGTGTACTCGGCGGTGATTGGCTAGCTTTAGAGGGTCATAACTCAAAAACGGTGCCATTTAGACCAATTCACCCTGTATATGATTCTATTCTATATTTTTCAACAAACATTTTTATGCATCTTAAATGTAACTTATTGTTTAATCTTATTTTTTAATAAACAGTTATTGAATATAATATCCCATCAAAAACATCTCATATGTAAAAAAATAAGCCAAGTACAGTATTACCGAAACAGGATATTTGTGAAAATTTAGATCGGTTATTTTGGTTGTTGTTGTTATTATTATTTTCTTAAATCGTCAAACAAGTAG
>AYEL01068529.1:0-82817 GCA_000484575.1 Olivierus martensii | reverse complement strand
TGTCAACGTTTATTTATAAGGATGTCGACGTAAAAAAAGCCTAACGCAAACTAATTTATTAATAAGGTTAATACGTGAAACTTTATACAGGTGAAAATAATTTTATTATATATACAAATTGTAAAACTTTTAAACAGATCGTCATTGATTTAAATGAAAATAATTTTATTTGGACAAATTAAATAACAATTAAATACATCAGAAGATATTTAAGTTTACGTGCTGTTACGAAATCGTTCCGAACGTTTGGCATATTTATTTGCAATTTTTTAGCTCTGTCACATTCTATGGATAACATAGCTAAACCTGCTAATCGCACTTGCGTCATTGTGCTACGTAAATAATTTTTAATCATTTTTAGTTTAGAAAAAGATCGTACTGTTTCTAGTAAATCTAATATTTTTTCTTTGGTCGAGTTATGTAAAATTTTAAAATCATCATTAAACACATGACTACATTCTAACAAATAATACGCATAATTTTATTTACTTGTTCTATGTACAGTATAAGATTTTAAACTTGTGTCGTATAGATATATACACAGACTTAGTTTGTAGTAGCCTGCCACTTTCGAGAACACTGCATTAGACGTACTGTAGCGCTTTAATCAAACAATCACTGCACTCGGAAATATAAAAAATGTATGTGAAAACAATACATAAATTGTAAATTAGTACTAACAAGTAAGTTTTAGAGTTCCAGCTAACGAACGCCGACGCCCTGCGTTAAACTGTTCTGCGTTAAAATCAAGGTTATTGATTGATTGTTTGAGTTTTTGAGGTTTTTTTCTTCAGGGTGAGTTGGGGGGCCCACGAAGTTCGGAGCCCCCCGCGTCGCGTGGTCTGCTGACAGTCAGCTACGCCACTGACTTAAATACGCTTCTCTTTCCATCATTGTATATATTCGCAAAAGTTTTTCAGTAATTTGCATGCAACTTAGATGTTCAGAAAATTCTTCTAACACAGACAATTTATTCGTAGCATTAGCAAACTTTCTTATTTTTTCTGTTTCTGGAAAGTCTCTTCCCAAATCTTTTTTACTGCCATCTTCTTCATTTATAGAATTTTCTTCTCTTCTTGACTGGATCAAATCACTCATAGTTTGATAGCCCGCCTCTATTAAAAAGTTTTTATCACTGTTGATATATTCTTCGGCATTTACCTGCATACTAATCTATGTCTTCGAGCTGTCCTAAAAATGTCTGAATTCCATCAAGATGCGATACTTCAGAAATTTCTTCCTTTTCTTCTTCAGGTTGACCAATGGTTTCAAAATCAAAATCACTTTTTATTATAAGATGGAAAAAAATTATTATTTTTCCATCTTATAGCCTATAGGTGTGTTCTTATTCAATAAAATTTTAAAATGCTTTCCGTTTCCACGTTAGAGTTTCCGCGTTATACAGATATTTTCTTTGATATTTCTATGGAAATTTTTCGGGAATAAAAATATTTTCCATGTTGAGCAAGTTTCCGGTTTGTACAGTGTCCAGCTTAGACAGGTTTTACTGTACTTTTATGAAATAATGAAATAAGGGGGCACCAAGATTAGATTATGCTTTAGGGGAAGCGTAATAACATAAAGTTTGGAAGCCACTGGTATGGATAATATGCATCATTGTCTATAAAAAATATAATTCACTGAAGAATCGTGAAGTCGGGACAATTTATGCTTCTGGTGATTGATGTTGACTGGCTATATTTTCGTCCGATTCTTTGCGGAAAACTTCCTTGATGTAGTCTTTATTTTTAATTGTCTGTCTTTTAAATCACAATTTGAATAATGCTTAAATGAAGATTCAAAATAAGAGAAAAGTTTCTTTTAAACTCTCTGCTAGTTGTTAGTGGCTATACACTTTATTAAAAATCAAGACGGAAAAATTACGCGAATTTTTTTAATTTCCTTTGTAAATCTTGAAAAAAAATTATAAAACAATATTTTACTACAAAATACGATATAAATAATTTATAAAATTTGATATTTTAACACGAATATGGTAAAGATTATGTTTGATCTATATAAAATGGAAAACGTATTTATTGAAAAAGTTGAATTTTTAATTTAATTTAATTCTAATTTTGATTAGCAAGCATCTAACATAATACGGAAATGAATTTGGAACATTTATACATTTTTCAAGTATCGCATCTAAGATACGTTATCAATATTTAATATTATAAAAAAATTATTTGATTTTTCTTTAGATCAATTTTGCTCATTATGTTCGGGAAATTGCTCGTTATAAGCATGAAATTTTTATATTTAAAGCAAAAACTAAACATAGACCAAACTTGGAATTAGTATTAGCCGTGATATCATTGTGAGGTCCTGAACTGCTTAGTATTCTCACATCAGTTTCTGACATCAGCAGTTTTCTTACTTGTTAGTAAATTTTGTTCAGCGTTATAAAAAAATAAAAATTGTGTATAATAATGTTATAATTTCATAATTATCTATCTACAAAACATTTAAGAAACACAACTAATGAATTTTAATATTTTTGATTTACTGTAGATACCATTCATATTATATTGAACAAATTTTGACTTACCTCTTGACCCACCTGTGACAAGAGCATTTTTTCCTTTGAAGTCATATGACATAATTTTATTCTTTTTTTCTTTCTATTATCCCTTGCAGTCCTTTCAGCTATGATTTACAAAAAAAAATTATCGAATTATCTTATCATATATTTGAACTATAGTCCGAAGAATACAAAATATAATTGAGATAAGATGTTAATATTTCAAAATTAAAAGCATTTAATCGATAAACAATTTATTAATTTTTTGGTAGCTTACAGAATTATTGAGAAATGTTTCAATAATCGTGACAATTCCGTCAAAGAGGTATTCTTTAATCTATATTCTGTTATAGGATATGGTTGATGATATGTGATATATGTGAAATAATTGATATAGTAGTGACGTAGTTCCTAATTTTTGAGCTTCGATTTCGTCAAGGATACTCGGATCATAAATACTTGTTTTTGGTATACAATTTCTGTAAAGCACAAGTAAAAAATTTTTGAAACAATTATTTTATATACGTCATATTATTAATGAACTTATATTTTTGCATGTATGCTTATTATAAACTGTCGTCGAGTAGGCTTTTAACTATAGCCTACTTGACGACAGCATCGGAAGTAAGTATTGAGTCTATGGGAAAACCGAAGTTCATTTATATCCCTACGCCGATGATATAATCCACTAAATTATTCGCGATGTTACAATAAATTGCCGTAAAATAATGACAATTTTGACAAATAAGCTATAATCTTCGAATAAAATTACGATAATAACATAATTTTAATATGTAGGAAATTATTTGCGTATCTATAATATATACGATGAATCAGATGCGCAATGATGTTTTGCGCATTCCAATCGATTCTGTATTCTAAATTGGCAGAGTTGAAATTTTAAGTCATTCTCGAAAAGCTGTATGATTAGCCGTCAAACGAATAAAAAAGGAATTAACTGTTTATTCAAAATTGAAAACTGAAAACCCAGAACCCGATTACATAAAAATAAACATCATTCTTACTGACATTGTTGTCTTTTACATTGAAATCAACTGTTCCATGCCATTTATACCTT
Source organism: Olivierus martensii (assembly GCA_000484575.1). Taxonomy (NCBI): domain Eukaryota; kingdom Metazoa; phylum Arthropoda; class Arachnida; order Scorpiones; family Buthidae; genus Olivierus; species Olivierus martensii. The sequence goes on along the minus strand of AYEL01068529.1, from coordinate 79,215 downwards.
CACAAAAGTTGGTAATAGGTCGCTCCCATAGACTCAATACTGACTTCTGATGCTGTCGTCAAATAGAGTGGTTCTAGTGTTTCAACACTTAAAATTATTATTGCAGGACATTTAATGATATTAGGTATAACTAACGATGGGTGTAACCAGCGGTGAGCTATGAAAATTTTAACAAAGGGCTCTCACTTTATTTTATAAAAACGAAATAAAAAAAAAATATATATATATAAGCGCTAGAAAAGGAAGAAAGCTTTTTATCCCATTTTTAAAAAAAACGTCAAAATGATATTAAATCAGTAATTAAAGCAGATGTATTCTATACAAACAGCAAATCTTTTATTCCAGATCGAAGCTAAAATCTCATCCCATTTCATTTTTTAGAAATTCCAGAATTATGAAAAGCAACAATCATGATAATTGTCAGAAAATTAAAAAATATAAGTACTCCCTTTAGAAACACTACATGGAATGTCCAAAACAGGGCCGCCGAGAGGGGGTGCATCCGAGATTTTTGTCATGAGCCCGGCATCGAAGAGGGTCCGACTGTCAGGCCCTGACGTGTCACATAACGTGTTCGCAGGCCGCCGCCAGAGCACTCAAAGCAGTTGTGCCAAAATAAACTATTTTATATATTACATGGTATATAATGTTTCGAATTTTAAATTTATTGTTCATTTTTTTAAATAAATGCTTAATGTTATAAAACATTAAGCATTTTTTAAGTGGGGCCTGGACCACAGACTTGTCACGGGCCTAAAATATCTCTCGGCGGCCTGGTCCAAGGTATAAAAGCTAATATCAATTCAACTGAATTTAAATATATCCTTCAATTATCTAATATATTAGACTAATAAAAAGATGGACTGTCTCTGAATACTATAAAATTTACAATAAAATGAATCATAATTTCAAGATATTCGATGTCATAGCTCTCAAATTAAAAAGTCCTCTAAGACCTGGTAGTTCAGTGCTTCTAATTGATTCGAAATTTCAACAAAACTGAAAAAATGTATTTTTTGGAATATTTTCTCGTTGTTCTGCTTACATGAGATATCCCCACTGATCTGCTTCCCCTTCTTATCATTCTCACATATATTCCACCATATGGCTATCTTAATAACCAAATCTCTTTTCTTAACAACAATCTGAAAAATGGTCAACTCTAGCCTCGGAAATCTTAATCATGGGCGATCTTAATGCCAGAATTGCTAATAATTTTGATTATTACTACTTTGGAAGAAACGAAAGTATCTTGAATAATAGATCAAGTAAAGCAAGAGTGTCAAACTCAAAGGCTAAACATGGGCCAAAATAAAAAGATTTGAGTTTAGGTGGGCCGCAAAAAAACCACACCTTACTGTACAGCAAGGGTGTCAAACTCAAAGGCTAACATGAGTAAAAGGTTTAAGTTTAGGTGGGGCCGCAAAAAAAACTTCAATATTCATAGAAACATAAATTTATTTCGAAGAGTACAGAAATAAAAAAAGGACAAGGACAATTACTGTTTTCTTCCTGACACTTTTTAATAGTCAGTCAGTGACTACTGTACTTGGCTTAGAGTCACTGCCGTGCCTCTTGATTTCCTTACCATTATAAGGATATTTTTAATTTTATCGAAAATCAGCTCATTAGATTCAAACCTATATGATTTTTAAAGTTGCAAATTTTTCGAAAGGATATCTCAAATTGTGCATATTATAATTTAATTTAAAATTTATAGTATTAAATTACAATGCCAAATTTATTGAATCTAAATTGATTCCACAGCAAGTTTTTAATGAATAGTATTAGCTGATAGGCATCTTATCCGAAATTTACCGAAAAATACCAAAGAGTTTGTGAAATATGTTGCCAAATTTTTTATAATATAAATATAATTAAATAATTTGTATATGTTATCGATAAAGGGTTTATGAGAATTGATCTCTACTAAAATGCTCATTCTGTTTTATTCATAAAAATAGCGAGTTTTTAATTTGCAATAATAAAACTTGTTTGCTTGTAAAAAGCAAGCTGAATATGAAAATAATCTTTCTTTAGTATGGCATATTCCCTTTACATATATCAATACTATATTTTTATATAAAAAATTTATTATTACAACATATTTTTAAATAATTACTTATTCTCGAATGATTTTTCTCACAGTTGTTTTTAACTACAGTATTTTTTTTCGGTTTGATTATCGATAAATCTAAACAGCATTTATATTTAAATTAATTAGCTTCGAGTTATCAGTAACTCTCTTGGATATATAAATAAATATTTACATTTAATTTTTCTTTTAAAATGAACATATCAGGAAAAAGCAATTGCAGAAATGTAAACAAATTTAGGAAAATAATTTTAAACTCTCTTATCGGAATTTAATATATTGAGATATTTTTTCCTGTCACCGAAATTTTGGAAACCTCAACTTTTCTTCTTCATAAGCCAATTTTCTGGTATTTAAAATGATCTCTCTATATTGCACTTATTATCTGTTTGTTATTAATGATTTCTGTACAGATATTTTATTACAATTTCTTTAGTATCCGAAATAATTATTTTTTCAGTTAAAGTACTGTCTATTCAAGCATGTCTTCTTATATGAAAATTATTTCAAGGATGGTAAAAATTATAAAAAATACAGTTAAATCTGTTAAAATCACCACCTTGATACAGTGACTACCTGGCTAAAGAGACAAAATTTCAAAAGGTGGTTTGTTTCCCATAGGATGTAATGTTTTCGTTCCATATAGTGACCACCTGTCTAATGTGTATATTGACCATTAAGTTAGTTTTAAAAAATTTCAACCTGCTAAAGTGACCAAGAAAATTAAATTTCATGAAAAATTCTGTATTTTTCTTAGAATTTTTTCAATTAGATAAAATTCTAAGGATTAGTTTCCATTAGAATTTTTCTGTTATGATAAAATAGTCTGTTAAACCAGTATATTAAAAAGTAAATATTACAATATTACTATACGTGTACCTTTATACAGTATTTTAATTTAAGTTTGACTATGTTAAATGCACATATACAGGTTAGTATTAATTGTAATGCAGTATATACTTGCTATAAGACTTTGTTCGTCAGAAAATATATGCTAAATGTTGTCATTATCCTTGACTGCAAGTTGATTATTTTAATTAATATAAATTTGCAATTTGGATTAATCTGTTCTCTTCTTTCGGAGGAAGGGGAAGGTCACTGTCTTGTATAGTAACCACCTGTGAAAAGTGATCAGTCAGGTCGGTCCCAAAGGGTGGTCACTTTAACAGGTTTCACTGTATATTAATGTTATAAAATTATCAAAATTTATCCATGAAAATAAGAAGACAATGTTGTAAGAAATGTGATCTGGAAATACAACAAATTTTCGAATTATGAATTTGATATCTGCTAGTAATTAATCATGAAATAAACTTAAAACATATTTATCATTCCTCATAAAGAAAATATAAAACCATTAAAATGAATCAGCATATTAAAGGAAACAATATGCTGATTTATTTTATAGTGATGGAATTTAATTCAGTAACAAATATTGAATTTATAAAGAATCTTTTATGTTTTTTATTAAATTTTCGTTCGTTTGATGATGATCTTTGTTTATCACATTAACATGATTTTTTACTTATTCAATGAAAGAGATTTTTAATTGCTACTTACTTTCTGAAAAGACGATTTTAAAACTTTGCTAACACAAAAATATTTATGACGAGATAGCACTTTGGAAATGTAAATAACTTTTCCAGATCGATAATTTTAGTTATTATCACTCTTTTAAACGTTTGTTAAATTTTAAAAGTCTATCCATGTAAATCTGATAACTTGTTTAACTGCATAAGAATTTTCTGATGATATTTGTGTTTTATCATCACAGAACTTTAGTTTCTTAAAATATTCTGATCTGTGTTAACATAGCACATAAAACTAATATGTAGCGATAGACAGCAAATTGAATGAAAACTTACGCTAATTTATGCATTAAATTTCAACAGAGAATATATAAGAATCATGAATATTAGAAGTTTTATTAAAAATGAAAAGTTTCTTCTTAAAACATAGAATCTATTACATGTAAAATTTGCTAGTAAATGGAAGAAAAAATTTTATAATAAAATATAAAAACATACATTAAAAGAATATTTATCGCACCACACTTTTGTATTTGTAGACAACACTAAGATTTTATATTTAGAACACTTTTTTACATGGAAATCCATCTCTAGCACAATTTTTTTCGAGCACTGACATTGTTATCATCTGAAAATTACTGTTAACCAAAAAAAGAAAACAAAAACAGAACTAGTTTAACAATGGTTATAAGAGTTTTTGATGATATTTTTATTTTATCATCACAGAACTTTAGTTTCTTAATGGTTATAAATTTCTAAAAAAATCATGTGAACAAATCCAGAAAAATTTTAAATCCAGATTATTGATTAATCAACTAAAAATCCTTATTCACCAAAATTAACTTCTTACGATAGACATCTATTTTATACCATCGTTTTATATGAAAAAAGTCTTCAATTCTGAAAAACTTTACAATTAAAAGCTAATATAAAATGGAATTATTATTTAGTAAATATTCAACTGTCTTGAATAATTTTCATCGTTTAATTATATTACATTTTGTACTAGTCATTGATTAATTAATATCGATTAATAAAGTGAAAAAATTCAGGAATATTATTTCAACATTTTTATACATGTAAAATTTGATTGATTTATAAAATATGATACTTTAGAATTTTAAGTTATAACCCATAACTGATTTTGATTACATCGAACTTTACATAAATTATTTAAATCGAGAACCTAATATTAAATGATCTCCGTTTTCATACTCCATGAAAAAATTTAAAATAATTTTTAAATAATAATCATACAGATAGCATGGTAGCATGCACGACTTTAACTTGGGGATTTGATTTTGATTAAGAAACATCCTGTTTTTCACAGATACATCCAGACATTTTAGAAAAAAGTCTGTGATCATCCGATCGATCCCTATTCTTCAGTTATCCTTGGTTTACTGCTTAATGTGTATTGGACAGCCTGTGATGAATTCTGAAATAGCTTCCGCCATATATAAGCTTCATGAGATTTATCGAAATACGAGTAACTATAATTAATTAAAATCCTAATAAGATTCAAATTATATTAAAATATCATGCATGATTCGTAATGTTAATAAATTAATATCAAATATGAAAATTTTAAATAAATCTATTATTAATTAAGATCAACCAAGTATAACCAACTATTATTATTTTTATTTGGGAAAAAAATCAATTTAGCCGTTTCCATATTTCACATAATTTTATATATATATATATTTTCACGTAATCGTTCAAAATATTTCGACATGAAAATGTTTTTTTCAATTTTTGAAGGTAATTTTTGTTTTATTTTAACATTTTTAGTAATTTAATTGACTAAAATGTTATAATATTTACTATGAAATGCTAATAATATTAAAAATAAAATTTCAAATATCTTTATTATGAATAATTAAACAGCAAATTCTTAACTTATCATAAATTATCTAACTTTCCATCCTGGCTGGCATCATACCCGCTTCCCATACTAATCAATATTAAATATAATTGATCTATATTATATTTTATAGATCAATTATATTTGTCTATCGACATTAAACATCTAAAGATCATTCGGTTCTTTAAAGTGAAAAATTACAATTATCACGTCAACAATATCATAAATATATTATGCACTCATAATATTGAGAACAAGAAAACAAGTAACAGAACAAGTAAATAAGTATACTATGTATACTAATTAATTATAAACTATTCTAAGTATATAAAAAGAGATAAATAATAAACTGTGCTTCAAGTTTGGGGCATTTTTCAATGAGGTAGCAGGTAATATATCATGGTAGTTATACCAACTATTAAAAATATGCAGACTTACAAATAGTGTAATATAAAATAGGATTGCATAGCAGATCAACGTGATTTTGTTTTTTGTAGTGTTTCTAAATGTGGAGTAACTATTTTATAAACTAAAAATTCATTTTTACTAAATAACGTCGATTTCTTAAACAATATCTTTTATATTTTGATTTATAGATGCAAATTATTCAATACAGGAATCCCTTGATTAGTGCGGGTTTGAATAATGCGGTTTTGATTAGTGCGCAAAAAAATTTGAGACTATCCCTTGATATGTGGTGCCAAATTTGATTAGTGCGCTTCAACAAGTGCGTTTTTTTTTGTTTTGCAAAACCTCTGAAGGCAATGATTAGTGCGCTTCAACAAGTGCGTTTTTTTTTTTTTTTTTTTTGGCAAACTCTCTGAAGCGTTAATAACTGAATCTCGGGGATTGTAGTCTACATGATTAGAGCACTACAAGAAATTTATTTATTTATTTAATAATGTTAATACGACTTTCATCATCTAATTGTTATATTTAAAATTCATTCGTAATTTTATTTATTAATAAATTTAGCGTGAATGGTAACTATCTAATAATAGCCATTACAATATTATATAGCCAGCCTTGATTTAGTTTCTCTCCAGTACTCGATGTCTACGGACGTGCAATTATTTTTTTTTTACAAAATTTATGCAATTTTATAAAAAAAAAATATTTTTTTTTTGGTGAAAAATAAATTTTTATTCTTACTATAAATTTTTAAATACATATACATATTCCTCAATGATTTAAAGTACATGCAAATGCAATATAGATACGAGAGAGGAAAAAAATACATGTTTATAATTTTGATATTTTCCAGGATTAATTATTCCCATTAGTTTTTTAGTTTGATTAATGCGGCTTTGATATATGCAATGTATTGTGAGGATTTATTAACCGCACTAATCAAGAGATTCCTGTACTATATCTTATATTTCTTTCACAAGCCTTGATTATCCCATTGAAATGGGGTAGACATTTTTTATTTTAACTCTCCATGTTCTTCTGTCCTCGGCTTCCTCTTCCCTCACTTCCTTCTCATTCTCTCAATCCATCAAATTCTAGGTCTACCTCTCTTTTCTTTTCACCATTCTCACATCTCCTTATATGCCCAAACCATCTTAATCTTCCTTCCTGAATCTTTCTACTAACCGGGTCTATTTTAACAGTACCTCTGATGAAATCATTTCTTGTTTCATTAATTTTTATATGAGAAAAATTATATGTAGAACCAAAACATACTTACGAAAGATTGTCAAATACTTATTAAACTAAACCATTATTATAAATAATGATTCGATAAAATGTTTTATTGTTTTTGATCACTATTTAATTTTTAAGATTTAATAAGAATTTTCAGAAGAATGCTAAAATTTCTTGTTATAAATTAAAAAAAAAAAAACTGTAATTGTTATAAATAAAAAAAAAAAAAAACTGTAATCTGTATTTGCATAATTCAATTTTTAATGCGATCAAAATCTCAATAACAAGATGGATAGGAATTGTTTGATAACAAATACAGTAAATAATGTTAGTAGATAACAAAATTAATTACTGACTGTATCGTTTTAATAACCGATAGTTTAGGAATAAATAAATCATATAAATATTATAAAATAAAAAAATTTTAAATTTAAGTGAATAAAATATAAATTATTTATATCATAAATATGGAAATGTTAAAATAATTCTGTATATTATAATAATTTTTTTTAATTATCTTCGTTATTTATTTTCTTGTAAATCAAAATTAATTTAATTCAAATTTAGACGAAGTTGTCTTTAAAAATAAATATAAATAAATATTGAATATTACTTGAATTAGTGCCTGCAAACAAAACAGAAGAAATCCATTTTCTTAATGAATTCTCTAAATAATTAAACTAAAATATCAAATAAACTAAAATAAATAATATTCAACAACTATATTTATATTATAATATCCGAAGTTTTATTACAATTTTTTTGTTTGATATAATATAGGAGAGAATTAACACAGCTGCTTTTTCATTTAAGAAAATAAATTAAAATGAAAAAAAATTTTGTGGATATATTACTCAATTTAGTTATATTTATCAACTAATGAAAAGCCAACAGTCTGTAATATTGATCTAATTTTCTGTAAACAGTTTTCTCATATTAACCGCTTAGTAATCTTCTCAAGTGCAAAATTATTAAAATTTTTTTTTCTCCTGGTAATGTTTTAGCATATAATTAATTTTTCTATTTTCGTCTGGATCGATATACAGTATAAATTAATAATATCTCCAAATTAATAAAAACCTAATTCAAAGTGAAAGTGTCAAATTTTTTAAAGCTTGAATTTATAATTTTTAATATCGTCATTGAAAATAATGTATTAATGTTAATAAGAAAGACGTTATTTTCAAAATGGAAAGAAAGATTTTTCTAAGTAATAAAAAAATTACTTAGAAATCTGTACAGGCAGAGCGTAACTAGGGCGTGGCAAAAGCAGCAATCGCAACGGGCGCAGCTTGATTAGGGGCGCAATTTTTTTAATTGAATGACTTTTTTCGATAAACGTTCGCAAACATAACTTTATGTTTTTCTTTCATTTTATTTCTTAGAAGAGGTAATTCATGGATAACAGCTGCTAAGTTGTGTCCCAAACAAAGGCGTCAAGTCAAGAAGGAGCGCTATTTTTATTGATAAAGTAAGTTTACAATGACTCATTGGGTTTCTGCCTCTTCAGTGAAAATTCATGGAAAGGCCTGAAGAAAAGTAATAAAAAAATTGTACAAATCTATTTGCTCATTTAAACAAATATCTTACAGCAGATTCAGAAAATCAACTCATTTTGATGGAGATAATTAAGTTTCAGCATTGTTATCTTTAAATGAAAAAATGGAGGGGCGCAATTTTGACCCTTGCCACAGGCGCTTCCTACCCTAGTTACGGCCCTGTATACAGGGCTTACGTGTAATCATTTTAATTATATTTTATAATTTCATCCTTGTGCTGAAATGATGATGCAGTTCTCATATTGATGGGTGAAACATTTGTAATAAAATAGAATAACTTATTAGGTATAATTAGATGTAAAATACAGATAGAACTAGATATGCATTTACATGATAATATAGAAAATATATAACTACTAAATGGAACGTTATTAAAGCTAAGCCATTTTATTTCTCTATCTTAATTTTTAATAAAATAAATTGCTGTTAATAATCATAGAATTCATAAAAACAAAATTGAATCAAATATTTACAACTATACAATTTATATTCATCTGGCTTTCACTGCTCAGGGGATCTATTTGACACGCTCCTGACACCATTTCAATCAGGTCTCTTTCAATTTTCGGGAAATTTCTTTTTCAATTTAGTGAAACTTCTTTTTAGGACAACGGATTGCAAGTCCATTTTCAAAGGGACTTCTTTTGATTGTTTCTGTATTTGCTCCCACTTTCGTATGCTCTTCCTGAGCTAAACAGACACTGGGAAAAATATATATATGGTCACATACACATATATATATTTGTAATTAAATATTTTTTTAATTTTATATTTAATTTTACGCAGCACTACCAAAATAATTCCGCATTATTCTTACTGGAGAAAAATAAAAGATTCAATAATATTCAGTAATATTTTAGCTGTAATCTTTACAGTATTTATTCCTATTAGCATATTTAATGTATCCAGATTTTTGATGGAACATATTGTAGTTCTTAAAATTTGCAATGAAACTAAAGACTGATTTATGTTATATTTAAATTTAAAGAAATTTTCCTTTCAAACATAATTATCATCAGATCATCAATATACCCTATAGTATGTTTAATATTATATATAAAATATATCATCAATATAAATGCCGAATAATACAAATCCAACTATTGATCATTGAGAAACTTCATTCAGAATTTTGAATGGACAAGAGATTTTATTATTAATTATCATAACATAATATTTACTACAAAAATAAAACCTAAATCACAACTTAACACATGCATTGGCATTTGTGTGGTTTAGTACCTTTAAATTGATCTACTTTATACCAGTGTTTATACTATTGCTATGACATTAAAAAATCTTTCCTTGTGTCAATATCATTATTGTGTCAACGCATGATAAAAATCTAAATGATGCAGTTTTCTTTGGTTTTATTACGCCGCCATATCCTCATGGGATATTCTGTATCTGGCGGCCCGGATATAATCTTTGGTTAGTTAGGTTAGGTTAGTTTTATTACGCCGTCATATCCTCATAGGATATTCTGTATCTAGCGGCGGCGATTAGCTCCCATCACAGGCTGGCCAGCACCCATGATGGGGTCAACCAGATTGTTGAAGGATGGGGTTCAACAGGCCGGGCCCGGACCCCCCCTGAAAAAATTGGAGGTGTGGGACCCGGACTTGAACCCGGACCTCCAGGTGGTAAAAAAATTGGAGGTGTGGGACCGGACTATACTATTGCTATGACATTAAAAAATCTTTCCTTGTGTCAATATCATTATTGTGTCAACACATGATAAAAATCTAAATGATGCAGTTTTCTTTAGGATATTCTGCTAAAGTTCTGTCATCATAAAATACATTACACGATGGCAGTGATGATCGAAATATTTTAAATAATTTATCGCAAAAAAGTTACTACTGATGTTTTCGTTTTGTTCTACTTTTTAGCTAGAAAATATCGCGATAAGCTAAATTAACATGGAACATTATTCTTTAAAATTTGAATGGCTTGATCTTCACAAGCTACTCAAATTTTAAAGAATCATTCTATGTAAGTTGTACAAAATGTATTCCTAAAATACATTACACGATGGCAGTGATGATCGAAATATTTTAAATAATTTATCGCAAAAAATTTACTACTGACGTTTTTGTTTTGTTCTGCCTTTTAGCTAGAAAATATCGCGATAAGCTAAATTAACATGGAACATTATTCTTTAAAATTTGAATGGCTCTGATCTTCAAAAGCTACTCAAATTTTAAAGAATCATTCTATGTAAATTGTATAAAATGTATTCTTATTAATTTTGAAGTGGCTAAACGATTTTTTCACACAATGCCAACGAAAATATTTATTGCACTTGAAATTACTCATTTTAAAAGAGTTCTTTTTTTTAAAGTAGTGCAACATTAGTTACCACGGGCAAATATTTTTAATTAATTTTTATTATTAATTTTGTATTATTAAATTATTATATTGATGTGCTTTTACCTTATTTTTTTGAACTCATTTTAAAAGAGTTCTTTTTTTTAAAGTAGTGCAACATTAGTTACCACGGGCAAATTTTTTTTTATTAGTTTTTATTATTAATTTTGTATTATTAAAGTATTATATTGATGTGCTTTTACCTTATTTTTTTGAAAAAAGAAAACTATATAAGTAGTTTACATTTTATGGTTTGATATATTTCTTTTAATAACTTTTTGATTAGTAGATTTTTATGAAATTCATTCATTTAAAAATGGCGGTCGATCGAACTTAGGTAACTATTAAATTATTTGATAATTTTTTTAAAATATTTAATAAGGTTGATTTTCCATTGAAAATGATTTTAATAACATTTTTAATTCTACATTTTTTAACCATTTAGAAATAATGGAAAGTTTGGAAAGTAGGAGATAGTTCGTTTCAAAACTACGTGTTTTATGCAAAATAAAGATTTATTAATGAAATTTTTATAATTAATATAATTGCAATATTAACACAACTTCAATATTAAGAAAATATTTAAAAGTTGGTAAAGCTGCTAAAGAAAAATTTCTCGTCTAAGAAAATTTGCAATGCTATTAACGATAACTCGAATTTAATGAAAAAAATAAATGAATTTAATTATAGCTATAGGCACAAACAAGAAAATGTCTTCATTGGAAGTAAAAAAAATAACTTTAACAGGAAAACAGTAAGTTATTATTAGTTAACTAATAACCATGCAGTTATATTTCTGCTATCAATAATCTTGTTTACATTAATTTTCTTTAATCAATTTTATTATATAATTTTGATATCTATTAATTTGATTAAGTTGTTATTATACAATTGTGAGAAAACTATCTTACATGAAATTAATTCATTTAAAATATGCACGAACATGAAATAGAAAAGGATTTCTCTTGAAATATGAGAATTTTATATCGATCTGCCATGGCAAAAAATACAAAAAGACACGATATTTTCAATTTCGTAGTGATCTGAAAATATTTTTTTCAAAAATTATTGCTTACTTTTAACAAATATTTAAAAATTAATTATAGTTGTTCAAGGTTTTGACAGCTTCAATATTTTTTAGGAAGCATTCTTCTTGAAAACTCTTTAAAAAAATAATACAAAATAATTGACTGTTCTCTCTTAAACTATAATTGATGAGCAGAATTTTTTAATTTCCTTATTTTCTCTGTTTAAAATATTTCCTTTATTTTTTTTGTTATGATTTTATTACGCATTGATTTTTATGTCTTGCACTTTTTTAACAATTTTGGCATCATCCCATAAAATCTTAATATCCTTCTCGATAGCTCTTTGGGCTAAAGCTGTTGCAGGGTTCCCTCTCTGTACGTGGCCCTTATGTTCATTTAGCCTGTCTCTAAAATTTCTTCTTGTGGCACCTACGTACACTTCTTTTCTATGGTCTTGCATGTTATCAATCGGGATCCTATAAACACCCGAGTCAAAATCACTTTTCCTTTTTCTTTTATCATTTCTCAATAAGCTAAAAATTGTGGGTGGCCTTCTGTATGAGCACTTCTTGTTATTTTCTTAAGGGCTTTCGTTAACGTCCTATATTCATGGGTCTTATAGGGTAGAGTTATCATATCCAAGTGGCCTCTCGTCCAACTGGGCTTGTCACATTACAAGGGTCTTCTCCTAATTTATCTTTCTGCTCAATGTATAATTTATGCATAAATTTACGACTGTATCCATGTTTGACCCCGCATCGATAAATCCTGTTAAGTTCCGTATTCAAATAATTATCATTGCTACAATGAGTCAGGGCACGTCTAAAATAAGCTCGGAAAGATGCCTTCTTATAGGTCCACGGATCATATGACCATCTGGGTATCAACACCGGTGTATTCGTAGGCTTAACAAAAACTGTGGTTTCTAGGTGCCCTGTATAGGCAATGTACAGAGAGGGAGCCCTGCAACAGCTTTAGCCCAAAGTGCCATCGAGAAGGATATTAAGATTTTATGGGATGATGCCAAAATTGTTAAAAAAGTGCAAGACAATAGAGATCTTTTTACGTTGGAGAAAATTGAAATCCTAAAAGCTAGCTTTTCAATTTCGTAGTGATCTGAAAATATTTTTTTCAAAAATTATTGCTTACTTTTAACAAATATTTAAAAATTAATTATAGTTGTTCAAGGTTTTGACAGCTTCAATATTTTTTAGGAAGCATTCTTCTTGAAAACTCTTTAAAAAAATAATACATAATAATTGACTGTTCTCTCTTAAACTATAATTGATGAGCAGAATTTTTTAATTTCCTTATTTTCTCTGTTTAAAATATTTCCTTTATTTTTTTTGTTATGATTTTATTACGCATTGATTTTTATTAAATAAATAAATAAACTATTTAAAAGAATTTATATTAAATTTTTTAGCTCAATTTTGATGCATTAAATTTGTAAATATAACAGATTATTTATTAGAATTGAAAAATTATGTTTAAAAGAATAAAATAAATTTTATTCCTAAAAACTTTTACTTTCTGTTAATAAAAGTTCTTGTTTTTTCTTGACTGCTGGTTTGTGCTTGAATGATGACCCAAGTTCATGTTTTAACAAATAAATTTGAGCTTTCCCTTAAAAATCTTTTTAAATTTATTAATGATATTTATTGAGCAATGGAAATTATTTCATGACATATTGATGGAAAAACAATGAGAGATTGCACAAGATGCCCACTTCTTTCTATTTACAATAGTGATTTGGTAGATTCCAAACTATTCCTTTTAGGAGCACTCTATTAATTCTACATTGTTTAAGGAACATTAAAGTTTCTTCCTCTTTCACTTTCTTTATACCTATTTTCACACCTTCTATACAATTCCGTATACTGTAGCTGGCTCTGCTCCATTTAATTAAGTTAAAGTTTCATTACTTAAACTGCTTAAACTGTGTTTGATTGAACTAAGAGTTTAAGCAATGAAACCTTGACTTAATTAAATGGAACAGAGCCAGCTACAGTTAACAGAATTGTATAGAAGGTGTGTGAAAATAGGTATAAAGAAAGTGAAAGTGGAAGAAACTGTAATGTTCCTTAAACAATGTAGAATTAATAGTGCTCCCAAATTCAATCTATAGAATAAGGTTGCCTATTCCTTTTATTAAGAGAAATTATAATTACAATAAGTCTTGGAATTTTTACTTTATATTAAATGCATGTTTATAATATTCAAGTGCAAGTTGTCCAACATTGGGATCAAGTTACTGTAAAGGAGAAAGTCAACCTAGAAAGACTTTACACAGTGTATAATTGAGTGTCCTTATTTGTCATTCATTAATATTTTTTGATGATTGAAGATCTTTATCTTTAATGAATAAAATATCATGTCATCCCATAAATAATGTCATTTTTTGCATGTCCCACAAAACTACTGCTTTTGGCAACCAAACGATGAAGTAGACTAAGGGCATGATAAGATGTATCGCAGAGCATGCTTTTCATTTAATATAAGGCAGAGAACAACATTTGTACATGCATTTCTTGTGCCATTAAAATGTAAAGAAAATGGTGGGGATGTCTGATGTGCACATAAGGCATATTTTGCTGCATGACTTTAACTAAAAGCATACAGCAACTGTAATGACATGAAACATCAAGACCATTAATGGCCAGGGTACTTTGAATGTTAGAAAGGATGGTTCCAGAAATTCCAATTTGAGAACAGCACTCTCATAGATATGCCATGCGAAAGACTGTCTGCTAAGATGGATAATGATGTGCTGAGAGCTGCTGCTGAGCAAAATCCAGAGGCATCAGTCAAGGAATTGGCCACAATCATCCATTCAACTATTCACAAACATCTACAGGACCTTCATTATGTGTCAAAACTGGGTAAGTGGATATCTCATGAGCTCATACCACAAAATCTGTGACAACATGTGGATATTTGCACTTCTTTGCTCTCCCATGAAAAGAGAAAGCTGTTTCTGAAAAAAGTGGTTATAGGAGATGAAAATGGATTCTGTACCATAACATTAAGTGCAAACGTCAGTGGCTTCTTAAACAGATTCTGCCTGCAGTAGTGGCTAAATCTGGACATTTTCCACATAAGGTTTTACTGAATGTTTAGTGGATAATTCATTATGAGCTTCTGCCATTGAATCAAAAGAGGAGTGCAATCATCAGTGACTTCTTAAACAGATTCTTCCTGTAGTAGTGGCTAAATCTGGACATTTTTCACATAAGGTTTTACTGAATATCTGGTGGGATAATCCATTACGAGCTTTGCTATTGGATCAAAATTCAGGGGAGATCTACTGTCAGCAGCTAGATTGTCTATGCACTGCATTGCAGGAATACGTCTGCCACTCTTAATCATAAATGCATGGTTATTCAACATAACAACATGAAAGCACACAGAGCCAGAATGACTTGTGCCAAGTTGCAAGAGTTTGGATGGGAAAAACTTCCCCATCTAGCGTGTTCCTCTGACCTTGCACCATCCAATTACCATCTGTTTTGCAGCCTCGAACACCCTCTTTCTGGGGAAAACTTCAAAATGTCAAGAAAATGCACCAAACCTTGTCTGAGTTTTTAGATTGAAATCCATAGGCTTCTTCAAGTCTGGCATTCAAAAACTTGGTGAACAGTGGGAGAAGGTTGTAAATACTGGGGGCACTTATTATGATAATTAAAAGATCTGTTACAGGTAAATTTTGTTTGTTTTCTTCACATTTGTAAAAAATAACATTACTTATGGGATGGCCTGATAGAAGACATTCAAATGCTTTAATCCTTTGAAGAATAAGAATAAAGTGAGAAGAATATAAAAAATACAAGGAAAGAGAGAGATAATGTCCTTCCAGAAGTATGATAGGATATTAACAACAGAGTGAGGATATTTTTATTTCAAATAAAATTCAAAATACTTTTTGCTTTTTTTCATAAGATAAAACATAACAGCATAAGTTCAAGCAAAAGATTGATATATATTTATTATTTGCTAAAGACCTTTGAGCTTAAAAAAGCTATCTTCAGTAACAGCTAGTAAAAGAATTACAAATAGAACAAACAATAATTTGAATACAAGAATGTTTACAATAGAATAAAGTATAGCAGTTAAAGAACAAATATAAAAATCCTAAAATGTATACATAAAAAGATAAAATAAAAGTTAAACTAAATATAATTGTAAAATAAGGACAACTTATTATGTTTATAATGCATCCCATGAGGGTGAGATGGCTTCAGGGTGCTGTCATTAATTACATAACATTTATTTCAGCATTGTTTTATACTAAGGGCCTTAGCTAATTAGCTGAGACCCTTAGTATAAAACAATGCTGAAATAAATGCTATTGTAATTAATGACAACCCCCTATTTTGGTATATATTTATTATTTGCTAAAGACCTTTGAGCTTTTCTAAGCTTAAAGGTCTTTAGCAAATAATAAATATATATCAATCTTTTGCTTGAAGATATGCTGTTATGTTTTATCTTATGAGTGAGAATACACTTTGGTCACTTTTTACCACATGCAGATTAGATGATGAATGAATCATGCAGTGCAAATGGATGAAAACCAATTAATTTTTGATCTTTGCAACTTTTATTTACTATACAGAATATTTTAATCAAGTTATCTTTGTTTTATTTCTTAATTTTTACAGTATTTTCTTCATTCTGTTTTTAATCTTTTAAATCTTTTTGGAAAAGATTTTAATTATTCTTATCTTTTTATCAGATACTGATATTTTACATAATATTTACCTTATTACATTATTTTTGTCTTGAGAAATGGAGTGGAAATCACAAATAGCTTTGCACTGATATCTGGTATTGATGGATATGAAAAATTATTATTAATTGTAATCATAAATCCACTTGTCAAATTTTAAAGAATTAAAGATTATATACTGTTAAATTTTATTAAACTTATTGCAGAATAAAATTTTAATATTAATTTTATTTTATTTATTATTTTAGGATTTTAAATAAACTTGATATTCAAAACTACATAAATTCAGATCTTAAATTAAAATCATTATATCTCTTTGGACCAGTATGGATGGAACAATTAGTAAATTGCTTAAACCTACTTTTCAATTCTACTTCAATAGAAAATACAATTAAAGGTAAATAACAAGTTTGTAATTATAATAGAATATCTTTAATCAATAGAATTTGTAAATTACAGTTTCAGTTTTAATCATATAAATTATTAATAAATATTTTCAGTTTATTAAAAAGCATTTTATTTTTTATAGCCAGGGATTTATCAAAAAATATTGAATTGGATATGGAAAAAAATGACATTTTCAGTAATCAAAACTTAAAATTTAGTAATCATAAAGCAGAGAATATGAAAATTTCATCCCAAGAATTAACAGCAAACATACAGTTATTACCTATGATTGATTATCTTTATATCATAATAAAACAAAAACATTTGTTTTGCAAATTGAATGATGTACAGAAAAGACTTTTGCCAAATAAATTCTTTTCTAAAGTTGAAAATAAATATTATAAAGATATCTCAAGAATTAATGAAGATATGCTTTGCAAAATTAGTAAAGAAAATATTCTTTATCCTGTTGAATATATAAATGAATATGGAATTCTTCAAAATGAAGTAAGACATTTTTAAATTAAATTATATATAATTTTTTAATCAATATTAATATATATTTTCAATTGGTATATTTGTGATTCTTAGTTAGATATTTTGATCTCAAGATATTTTGATCATCATATTGTTATACTTTTATTTCAATATATGTTGTACATTACAATAATTTGAAATTACTATATTTTCTTGATTCTAAAATGCTGTCAATTGTTACTGAGATGCACCATTAATTTTTCAATTTACTTAAATAATGCTTCCTTTATTTCCCCTAATAATTTCAGATATAGAGAGAGAATTATACAAATTTTATTGCCAATCTAGAAAATTTATTGTATAAATTGAATTATGAAACAATTTTTAATATCAATAGTAAAAGAAAAGAAAGCACTTTATAGTCAAACTTCTGAAATAAATTTATTATTAGACAAGATTCTTTAGCATCGTTTGTTATTTGTTAAAATGCTAAAGCAGCAGAGATGCATTCACAAAATGATTAGAGGGCTAAAGCTACCTCTAAATATAGTAAATAAAATATTTAATATTTTAGTTTTAATCTAGAATATAGAGGAATGGAAATTTGCTGAATGGGTCTAATAATTAATATAAAGTATACTTTTAATGACATTTACCATAATTATTTATCTTCCAAAATTTTTTCTAGTTCTACATTTTAATGCATTAAGTGTTGTTATATTAAAATACAATTTCTGCAAAGCCATCTGAATTTTCTGTGTGTTATAAAATGGTGTTTTAAATTATCATTGGAAGTTACAATATATTACTTTAAATAAATTACAGTGAAAGTATTATGTTTTCCCAAACTAATAACCTGTAAAGTTCAGCAATAAATTTTTATTATTCATTAATTATTTCAGTAAAAATAATTATAAATAATAGGATATTTTATGTTTTTCCTTTATAAAAACTAATATATTTTTAATATTTTTTTATAGCATAATTATTTAATGTATCATTATCTATTAAAATAAAAATATATTGACAGACTGCAACATTTAGTATCACTATATGATAGATATAACAATTTTTGATCAAATTTCTGAAATCTCTTTGGTTTTAATTGTTTAATAAATATCAGTTATGTACTTATATATAATATCAAATTTGCATTTCTAATGATTATTACACAATAGTTGCATTTTATTTTAATCTGTTTAAAGTGTATTGATTGAGTTTTCCATGCAATTTTCACATTGGTCAATGTGTACTTGTAATATTGATATCTCCACTATAGTTTGATGAAAATTTAGTTCTTTCATTTCAAAAATTAATTTTTTAATAAGTTAGTTTCAATTACATTTCCTTTATGTATTTTGTTTTGATTTTTTCTTTTAATTTGCTATTTGGTAATAATAAAATTTGGTTATTTTTTTTTATCATTTCAAAAAATGATTTTTCTAATTAGACAAAGAAAAATTCCTTTGGATAATGAATATAATATGTATTCTGATTTCAAAGATTAAAATGTAAAAAAAAAAAAATATATGTTTAGAATCAAGGAAATACAGTATAAATTATTATCTTTTATTAATATTTATATACAGTAGATTCCCTCTTATCCTGTCTTGGTTTTACCAGTCTCCATTTTGATTGGCCACATTTTCAACCAGTAATGAGTGAAAAGAAAAAGAAATTAAAAACAATAATGCATTCAGAAGTGAAAAAGTGTATGAAACTTCAATAAGATATATTGAATAGAAAGATATTTCATCTCTCATTGATATGATTCTTATGAAAAATATTTAATAAAGACATTTCAAAAATGGTGTGATTTTGCTTAAGAAGATGAATTTAAATCAAAAAGACAAATGTTGATTATTGATTTGGTTTAATAAACCTTTATATACAATATCTATATTTTTTTATTTAATTTATAATTTATAAATGGTATTTTTCATATATTTATGAATTAACTTGTCATTTGTTTATCTGGTCTATGGTCCAATCCCATAGATGCTGGATAAAAGGGAATGTGTACCATGCATGCTTAATGAATAAAAGTACTTTCCAACTTATGTAACAAAGATGCTCCTTGAGTTATGAATATAATTTGTACATAAGTTTTGTTTTTAATTCAGATACTGCAGTTATTTTGCCCCATAAAAGTACTGAAATAATATCACATAGAAAAACAACTTGCTTATTATCATATACAGATTAAAAACAGCTCACTTAGCAAGTTCTATATAAATTTATTGCAGTATATACTGCAATAAATTTATATAGAACTTGCTAAGTGAGCTGTTTTTAATCCGTACTGAAATAATTTTATACACTGTTTTGTAATATATTTCACAATAGAACCAATTGGAAGTTTTTTATTTCACAGATTTAATTAAAAAGTTCCAATTATAATGAGAGGATTTTTTGGTGTAATTGCTGCCATTTTGAAATACTGCCATAATATGTTAACTAACTGTAATTTTAACATAATATTAGTTTCTAGAGCATTCTACTATCATGTTTAAAGTATTGAAGAGTTTAAATTAGTTGCATTGTGATTTTTTTATTAAAAACTCTAATTAGATCTAAATTTAATTTTAACAAGAGATTACAAAATTAAAGATGAGATATGCTCAAGTCTTTGAAATAAATTTCTAATTTAAAGAGATTTTTTTGAAAGAAGCTCTGCCATCTTGTAGCATTATGCTAAGATGTTAAATGCAGTATATATATTTATAAAATATTTTCTCATAGACAACTATTCTAATTTTTTAAATTTTTAAAAATTTGAAAATGAAATGGCATGTTCATGCAGCAAAAAATCTTTATTAAATATTCATAAATAGAAGAAAACCTATTTTTTGAAATTATATATATCATTGAATTAAATTCTTTTTTCTAGCACTTAGGTAGGATATAAATGTCTTTATTGTAGTTATTATTACCTAAGTACTAGAAAAAAAGAATTTATTATTTAAAGTTAGTGTAATTTCGAACATTAATAATAATTGAACTATTTTTTCTTTCTTTCCTTCTGAAAATTTGTATTCCACTTTAAAATTTCCTTAATATTCTTTTTATTTCAAGCATAAAATAAAGTTATTTTTGAAACCAAAATAATATATAATCAAATAAGTACTTTTTAATTCATAATAAATTTAAAAACATATTATTAATTCTTATTTTTTTTATCCTTTATATAGAATAATTCAGCTTACATATTGTTAAATTTCTATAATCATCTTAATTGGAATCAGAAACTGACTTCAAAATTTTTAACATGGCAACTCTGCAGTTTGGAAAGCATGACTGAAGAATATAATAATGATATATTAAAAGATTCATTATCATGGCAAGAAGAGGTATATTTTAATTAATATAGAAATTGTAAAGTCACTATGATAATAAAAATAGATATTACAATTAAATTTAAAAATTTGAATCTTAGATTAATTATATTAATATAAGATTGTATTTCCAAAAATAAAATTTAAATCATTAATATCTTAATATATTAGAGTTTCAATCTATATTGTAATTAAGTTCCTGGAAAACTTAAAATACATCATTTTATTTTCTCAATAAAGTAAACTACTTGCTTATTTTCTTAAATAAGTAAATAAAACAGCAGTAAAAAGCAAGTATAACGTTTTCGGGCAATAACTGCCCCTCTTCAGTACCTTACAATAAGCATAAAGTTTCAAGAAACTTTATGCTTATTGTAAGGTACTGAAGAGGGGCAGTTATTGCCCGAAAACGTTATACTTGCTTTTTACTGCTGTTTTATTTACTTATTTAAGAAAATAAGCAAGTAGTTTACTTTATTGAGAAAATAAAATGATGCAATTCTGAAAACTATTTTTCATAAGAACTTTTTGAAATACTAGAGAAGTTTTTATAAAAAATTTTTAAATTTTTAATTCATAAAGTTCAAACATCTGATATGAGAACTTATCTTAACAATGAATTAATGAAAAATTATAGTATACAGACTATCTCAACTTATGTAGATCCAACATTCACAAATCCATACTTATGTAGAGATTCCCTGGCTTTCAGAAAAATATACTGATTGAAATGGGTAAACCTATAACACAAATACAAGCATTTTTCTCCTTATTTCATCATTTATCATATGTACATGTGTTTTATGTATTTATTAGGTTAGTTTTATTTAACAAACCATGCTTGGGCCAAGATCCCTCATGAAAAACTGTAAGAGTGGAACTTGAAAATTAATTTGGATCCTTCAAGATGATAAGCAACTGCTTTACCATGCAACTTGTGTGCTTATTCTTTGATATAACTATTTTTGATATTACATCTTTGTTACATACTAATATTGTATACAATATGCTCTGACATATGTATGTTTTGACCTATGTAGGGTTTCATAAAACAATCTACTTATATAAGTCAGGGATTTTTCTGTATTAAATGAAAATATTAAACTTTTTGTATTAAAAATTCAATCTATCAGCTAATAAATTTTCTAAAAAAGAAAAAAATAGAAAAAAAAAATTATTAATAAATTTACTTCTGTTTGTAATTTATTTTAACATCTTCACCTGCTGATTATTTATCTTTCTACTCATTTTTCTTAAACTTATTATTACAAATAATAATAATAATAATAAATCATAACTAGAAACTTTTTTGTGCATAGTATTATTATTCATTCCTACAATTATAAAAGAAATTTACTGATTCAAATTTTAAAATATTGAATATTAATTAATTTAAATAGATTTAATTACTTATCCAGTGCAATCAAATATGTTTAAAATTAATGTGAAAAATTTATATCATCATTAAAATTTATATAAATAAGCCTTTTAACATTATAACATTTTAATTATTTTATTTTTAATATAGTAACAAATAATTAATATATAATGTTATGAAAGTTATTAATCAGTGATTTAATACTAGCTCAAGTAAATTGAGAAAATATATTTTGATAATTTTTTTGTTTTTAAAGATTATTTTATGATTAATAATTCATAAATTATTGTATAATTTTATACAAATGGATTTAAATGAGATCTCGTAATTTTAGGGAACATTTATGCAACCACTTCGAATGTTCATCATTTTGATGTTGCAAAGTAATTTTGACTCATCCTTATTTACAATAGAAAATGTCTTTGAAAAATCAGAACAACTAAATAAGATAAACAATCTTCTTTGGAGAAATGCTCTTGATCTTTGTTATAATATGCCATCTTTTAAGTATGTTTTTATATTAATTTATTTATGCTTAATATTATATAATTCCAATTTTTTTCTGATTCTAAAAAGAAAATTTTATTTTATCATAGATGTATTAATACACTTATAACATTATCATGGTTTAATTGTATATCTTGGTGTTTACTTTCTGAGATTAAAAGTGAAGAGCTTCAACAAATCAGTTCATTGGATGAATTATATTCATTAATATTGATGATTGATCTTCCCTTTGATATTCTTAATATTTTCAAAAAGACAATAAATTCAATAAAAGAATTATATATTAGTTTAACAGAAGGTAAGTATTCTTATTTTTTCATACATTAATAATGAAATTATTTAACATAATATTTAAACAAAATAAATAACACTATTTTGTTTATTAGTACTACTTATATTAATAAACAAAATAATAATAACATATTTAAATATTACTTTATAATAGAATTAAATTTTCAATAATAATTTTGATATTTATAGTGCCCTATCAATTGAAACATACTGAATTTTATAAATGTTTGTTCTTTCTTTTTAAATTGTTAAAAGAAAGAATTAAATTTTGTTTTTTCTGTCATATGTTAAAAAGCTGAAACTGTGGCAACATTGTTATAAATCTTCAGTTTAAAACTCTTTTATTAAAATTTTATAGACTGCTAAAGGATAAAATATCATAAAATTAAAAATTAATGTCCTTAAGAAATATTAAAAAAAAATTGTTTTTTAAAATTTGTTAGTGACATCAATCTTTATGTTAAAGATTTATTCCAAAAACTGTAAAACTTGGAAAATTCACCTTATGGATATGTAATTTTTAAAAATTTATTCATTTTATAATTATTTATCAAATTGAACAGTTCATTTGCCATGAAACGTATAACCGATAGTTTTCGAGAAAAATGCCTGGTCCACAGAAACATGGGCACCCTGTATTGTCAACTGCTGGTTTCTGAATGGTCATTTGTTGGTGATCGTGATCAACTATTGGTTATTTTCACTGCTTTATTTTTTTTCGATTATTTTTTTAGACTGGATAATCAGAATTAGCTTGAATATATATCTGCTGGAAGGAGAACATTTCAAAGTGTAATCATAAATTTTTATTTGAGTATTTTGGTATAAAATTTATCTATTAAAACTTTGCAAAGTCAAAATTTCCCTTAATTGATGAGGACTGGTGCCACCAGCCTAAATCAATCATCCCATTTTAACATTGCCTTTTCAGGATAATAAATATATGTCGATTTTTATCATCTAAAATAATATCAAATCTTTGAAACTTATGATGTATGTTTGGGAAATGACTGTATTGTAGTTATATTCAGTTTTACAAATAACTAGACATTGAAAGTCAAAGTATCTCTCTATACAAATTTTAAATATAAATATATAATAAATATAAAATTTGAAGTTAACTGTAAATATATAATTTCTGTTCATTATATTCAAATAATGAACTCAGTTTTGAATTAAGAAATTAATTTAATATTTATTAGTTAGCAAATATAAAAATATAAAATAAAGTACCTATTTTATATATATAATTAATTCTAATATTAATAGGGTTGGAAATAAAACACAGCCAGAGTCTCGATGCCCAGAATTATTGGCAAACTATTGTGATATGTTACTCAGGAAGACACCTTTAAGTAGAAAACTAACTTCAGATGAAATTGAAGGAAAATTGAAAGAAGTAGTAAGTTTTCTTTCTGCTATTTCTGATGATTATAATTTAATAATAATTTTAAATTTATATAGATCTTCAGTGTTTGCATATAAAATGGAACTTCCATTAATGATATTAATTAATTCCACAATAATCATCATTAATAAAAATTATCAATGATCAAACATGGGAAAGCATATTAAATGCTTAATTTGTTAATTTAATCACATATTTATATTTTTCATAAAAGTATAATTTGCAAAAATTTTTTAATCATGTAATTATAATAAACATTAAAAGCATATTAATATTTATCTGCTGGAACAATATATAGGAGCATAATTAAACTGACAGTACTCAGAGCCTTCTGCAGTTAAATCTGTCAGCCAGAATGCCACCAAATTTGGTAGGGGGACTAATGACAATATGGGAAATATGATTCCATGAAAAAAAAATTAGTATCGAAAATCGCTGATAGAGGAAAATGTGGTGCTGAATGCAACTGTTTGGCTGCATAGTCTCTTCAGCCGAAAAGTTGCAAAAAACGCACGTAAAATGTCAAAATGCAAATTCATGACTACATTAAAATGTTAAAATAAACAGACAAATGAATAACAAAGAGGAATTGTCAGTGAAACAAAGCACTTTATTCAACAAATTCATGTACCCAGCAAGGACATAAGATCTCTTTCAATGTGACAACCATTCATGTGGACCACACATTGCATCCTGTAAACAACATTATCTATGGCCACACAAAAAGACCAGGCTGTAGAGAACATAATAACATTCTCTACGTCCGTATGACATGTCACCAGGAATGTTCAACATGGTCCGTGATATGTTATCCTTTAGGTCATCAAGTTCAGGATCCCAGCAAGATAGACCTTGGACTTCAAATAACCCCACAGAAAAAAGTCACGTGGGTTGAGATCTGGGGAGCGAGGTGGCCATGCAAAGAAAAAAAGCAACTGATGACCCTTTCTTCTGTAAAGTGATGGCGCAACAGCTGCTGTACCGATCGACCAATGTGTGGTGGTGCTCCATCCTGCATAAAGGTTATCTGATCCAGGCATTGCCTTTGCTGAAATTGTGGAATGACAAAACTAGTCAGCATATCGTGATACTGTTGCTTGATAACGGTACAGATCTTTAATCCTGTTGGAGTAATGCTCTCAAAAAAAAATGGTCCGATGATGAAATCTGCTGTGCATCCACACCAAACAGTGAGTTTTGGTGAATGCAATGGGATTTCCTGAATTGCATGGGGTTGTTCTGATGCCAAAATTTGAAAATTCTGAGTATTAACAGTCCCATTTAAGAGAAAATGGGCCTCATCTCCCCACAGAATTTTCCACGGCCAAGCATCATCAACCTCCATTCTGGCAAGAAATGTCAGAGCAAATGGCAACCGTTAATCATAATCACTGTGTTTTAATTCATGCAGGTGGTCTATCTTGTATAGATAGTAGTGGCGAACTTTCTGAAAGACTTTCCATACTGTCGAAAAACTCAAATTCAATTATCGTGCTACTACCAGCAATGGTTCCCTGTGTGCCAGCAATGAGTGAAGTTGCAATGTCAGCAATTGTCTGTTCTGACACCGGTTTTCACCCTCTATCAGGCCGAACTGCTAGGAATCCTGTTTCTTCAAACTTATGAATCATGCTTTTCAATGCATTAATTGATAGAGAGCCTTTACGTAGATTGTTACTTCTTCTAAACTCACAAAGAGCGGCCGCTGCATTTGATTGATGAAGATAAAACAGCTTCACAAGTAACATGAGATGCATGTTGAACTCTGAATGCCCTTTGGAGTTTTTCCCTTACCTTTATAGCCCGAATTACTGGCGCTGCTGTCGACTACATAGTCGTGAATTTGCATTTTGACGTATATTTGCATTTTATGCAACTTCTCAGCTGCATAGACCACAACAGCGCCTCATTTTTCCCTATCGGCGACTTTCGACACTAATTTTTTTCTTCATGGAATCGTGTTTTCCATGTCGACATTAGTCCCCCTACTAAATTTGGTGGCATTCTGGCTGATAGATCTAGCTACAGAAGGCTCTAAGTACTGTCAGTTTAATTATGGGCATCCTGTACATTGAATGTTGTCTATATGCTGACTGAATTCCACTATTTTTTTACATATTATATATACAGTGGATTCCGCTTAATTGGGACACATCGGGCCAAGCCATTTTGTCCCAATTAAACGAAGTTAATGATAAATTCTAAAATAAAATATGTAATTCGTAGGTAAATAAATAATAGGTAAAAAATAATAATTAGGTACCTATTTTTATGATTTATTAAAATAGGTACCTAAATATTAGTTTTTTACCGATCTCCGTCTTCAATACTGGGCCGCTGATATTCATGCCTCACCCACTAACTATAGAAATCCATTGATTTAATGCTTCTTCAACTTCTGAATCCTTTCCATCATGCTTTCTTTTCAATGTTCTTGGAATTTCTTTCTGTAATGCCCACTCCTCACGCAGTTGATTTTCTTTTTGTAGGAGACGCGTCTATGGTGGATTTTGGTTTATTTCAGCAAGTCTATGATGGCTTGTATTAAATGGCTGGCTTTTAATTTTATTCAGCCAAGCAATTTTACTTGAGTGTAAAATCCTTTCTTGACATCTTGGCAAAAATTAATGTATGTATGTGTAGCCATACTTTTGAAAAATCCCTAAAATATATCAAAAATTGAAAATTTCTTTTCTGCTACTGTCCCAATTAAGCGAAAAGTTGTCCCAATTAAGCATTTAAATTTTGTATTAGTTTATTAGTTTGGTTTTCGTTCTTTGAGATTTGTCCCAATTATGCAGCTGTCCAATTAACCAGTGTCCCAATTAAGCGGAATCCACTGTATTAAAATAGCAGTTTTCAACGTTTTTTGATCTTTTTAATGATAAAAAATTATATTGAGCTCTATCTTATGTTTCTTCATATATAGGTATCCCTTGATTTAAAAATATCCATTTATGAATTTTTGATTTAAAAAGTTGTGTGTATTCCAATTTTTCAATTTGCAAAGTAATTTTTGCTTTTACAAGGAAACTGTTTTATTATTGATCAGTTATCCATTGAAATTTGTTTAAATTAATAATTATATTTTGTTTTATATAATAATTTATAATCTCTAATTCACATCTCAGTAAGTTTTGTTTTGTATATCTATTCCTTAAACAGTTCAAGTAAAAATCTCTGTAATTTGGATGCTTATCATTTCAATTATATGAATAATTGTTTTTATTATTTTCTTGTTTATTCTCTTTCACTTTCACTAAAAAATCTGGTTTCAAACTGAGCTTGAATAAATATTAATATGAGTATCAATAATACACTTTACTATATTTGTCAAAAGGATTTTTACAATTATATAAAATTATTTAATTTTATAAAACAATAATTTTACATGCTATTTCATGTGTGTAAATCTCTAATATATATATTTTTGTATATAAATTTAAATTATGATGATATTTTGTTCTATTGGAATATATTAAATCTATCCAATGTAATCCTTTAACATAAATAATTATTTTGGGATTATTAGTTTTATTAAAATAATTATTATAACAACATCCATCATAATGAATTTTTAACAAATTAAAAAGAATTAAATGAACTTCCAGAAAATTAGGTTTATTTTTTTTAAATAATTTAGTAGAATGAATTTGAATATTACATAAATTTAAAATCATATTTGTTAAAAATTTTGTAATTTTTAACAAATATGATCTTATATTTTATCAAATAAATAAAATCATACTGATTGGTAAGTTTATTGCCATAGTTGGCTTGAATTTGAAAATCACTTGGTACTTATACAGCTCAGAAATTTAAAGTCAAATGGCAAGAAATAAGTTAAGTAGATAATAATTATTGCAAACTATTGTATTATAATATACAGTCAATTCCATTTAATTGGGCCACCGGTTAATTGGGGCAGCTACCTTTTTTGGGCCAAATCTCAAAGAACAGAAACCAAACTAATACATAATTTAAACACTTAATTAGGACAGTAGAAAAAAGGAATTTAGCAATTTTTGACATATTTAGGGATTTTTCAAAATTATGTCAACATCACATACACTAATATTTGGCAACACTAGTGTGATGTGAATCAGTTATCTATTGTCGTGCGTCTGGCAAGTATGCATCTGCTTAAAAGTCTACTGTTACTATATGTACCTAGCGATATTCATTTACAGTGTCAATTTAAAATTTTTAAATTTTTGCCAAGATGCCAAGAAATGATTTTACACTTCAAGCAAAACTGCTTTGCTGGATAAAATTAAAAGCCGGCCATTTAGACATACAAGCCATCGTAGACTCACTGATATAACTGGTGTACCAAAATCTACCATAGTGCAACTCCTACAATAAAGAAATCAACTGTGTGAGGAGTGGGCATTACAGAAAGAAATTTCAGGAATGTTCAAAAGAATGCATGATGGAAAGGATCCAGAAGTCGAAGAAGATTAGATCAATGGTTTCTATAATTAGCGGGGAGGCATGAATATCAGCAGCTCATTTTCTGTATTTTGTTTAATAAAGCATTAAAATGGTACCTAATTATTATTTTTAAACCTATTATTTATTTACTTATGTATTACATATTTTATTTTAGAATTTATTATTAGTTTAATTGGGGCAGTCACTTAATTGGGCCAAAATGGATTAGTCCCAGTGGGTCCCAATTAAATGGAATCGACTCTATATATAGTTTATAAGTAAATAAAATTATTCTAGAATTTTGAATAGCCATATTTCTTTATATAAATGATTTCATTATTATTTTTCATATATAATCCTAATTGTTTATTAGATCTATAGATATTAAACTCATACCAGATATTTCAGGAATTATCATTAAAATATGATGCATGAAGTGGCAGTATATAACTCCATGTCTATACTATTTTACTTTATTTTAAAATTTTAAAATTACAAAAGTTATTATTAAAAATTATTTTTAAACTCTAAATATTATCTGAATTTTGATTTAACATACTTAAAATTCAATTCAAATATGATACAAATTATCATTAGAAAAACTTTATAAAAAAGAATACTAAGTAAATTAAAGTTTAAAAACATTTAATTTTTGACATCTCCCTATGGAACAGTTGTGCAATTTTAGGAAACTCATAATGTAAATTACTTTATCTTTAATGATACCATATTTCAATATCTCTATAATTATTTTACATGTTTGGCAATCCAAAATGAGATGATAAAATCATTGTTCTTTATTGTATTAAATATTATTTAAAAATACTAATTTAATTTCAGATTTTTTATTCTTTTCTAGTTACTTGTACTCAAATATGTACAAAATAAAGATGTTTTTATGAGATATCATAAAGCTCATTTAACAAGACGCTTGATTCTAGATTCATCAGCTGATAGTGAAAAAGAAGAAAATATGGTAGAATGGTTAAGGGTAAGTAATTTTAAATGTAATAAAAGAAGTACACCTAGCCCTCGATTTGCACGGCACTCAATTAACACGGTTTCGCTTTTACATGGTTTTTAAATGAAAAGAAAAAAAATTTTTTGGGTATATTTTGATTGTTTTGCATTATAAATTAAGAGAGTATCATTTTGTCACATTTTGTGGGTTTACGAGTTCGTAGCGATTAATAAAGAGTGAATACAGCTATATTTAGTATAGTCCAATTTATTTACACACAAAACAAAATAATCTTGTTTCACTGTAATTAAATTCAATACAAAAATCTGATAATTATCTCATACAACACTAATTTATGTCTTTAATTCAGAATAACTCTCAGTTCTTCTTAGTCCACTTTCGCTTTCACAATTTATCGCTCACTATTATCTTTTACTGTCCAAGTCTCGCAGTTCAACTAAACTCAACTCACGCTTGTAGCTTGCCTATTTATGTTTGAATACTTTTATTGTTTTTATTTGTACGGAATATTGTTAATTTATTTTTTGTGCCGTATTCGGTATTAATTAATGTTTGTTTTTCATTTTCAAAAATAAATTGAAAA
This sequence comes from Olivierus martensii, assembly GCA_000484575.1. NCBI lineage: Eukaryota > Metazoa > Arthropoda > Arachnida > Scorpiones > Buthidae > Olivierus > Olivierus martensii. The sequence continues at coordinate 48,609 of AYEL01068529.1, read as the reverse complement.
AGTATAAGCATTAAATTGTCTCTAAAAATTAATGAACCAATCCTCTTTTTTTCCTTTAATCCTTATCTCATTTTACACGGTTATAAAGAACATATCCTCGACTTTTCATTATCTTCTTTAGATCAATTTACACGGTTTACAGTTTAATTGAACATATCCTTCTATTTTGTATGAATTCTGCGTTTCGGTTTGCACAATTTTTCCAGGAACGTATCTACCGTGTAAATCGAGGGCTGAGTGTACTATTCATATATATATTTATCAGAAAAGTTATATTAATTGGTTTTAGATATTGTTTTTGATGGAAACTTTTAATAAAAAATGCAGTAAATGTCTGAATAACTTTTATAATAATAACTATATAATAAATATTTGTTGATAATCATGTTTTGAATTGAATACCTATTTAAAGAATATAATGACTTGTTTGGCAGCAATAAAACATTTAAAAAATAAGAAATCTGAAAATTGATATCATAGAACAAGAATAACATGTAAAGGCTTGTTTATAATCTGACGAAGCTAATGTTTTGTTAGCATCTAGAACGTCTGTCAGGCTGCATTCTAATTTCCTTGTTTATAGTTTGTATTATATAAACAAGAGTAATCTTTAAATTCTTCAATAAAAAATTCATTTTATTTGAACCAAAGAGCTCTTGATTTGAACACACTCCCATTTTGTATCAGATCACAAGGCATCATGGTATAACCATAATGTTGAAACCTAGAACGAGTTCTAGGCTGTCAACTTCGCATTGGTTATGCTGTGTTTTGGATAACGTTGGAGTATAAACCTATGAATTGTTTTTAACTTTGATGTCATCAACAAGCATTTCTGCCACATCAGACTATAAGCAAGCCTTTTTACTTTATTATATCATAAAATTTATTTTTATCAAAAGTTGTATTAATTTTGTAAATCTAGATATCCATATTATATAAAATAACTATATACCCATTTTTGACTGCCTCACATTCTTGGCTGCACAGCATGCACATATTAAAGTCAATGTTAATATGCATTCATGTGCGTATTAACATCAACTTTATCATGAAAAAAATGACAGGTATTAAGGCACACTATAATACAACTTATCATTCATAGATGAATCGCATTAGGGTCAGACTCAAAAACACAAAGCATCAAAGTTGAATCCTACCTTATTTTGATTTTGCTGAAAAGCCAATAAATGATAAATTATAATTTTCAAATTATTTTGTCAAACATCATCTTAATTGAAGCTTGAGTTGAAAATTTTTAAAGTGATCTGAAGTTGTTATTGGCATCTTACAGAGAATTATATAATGGCCTAGTCGAAACATGAACACAATGATTAATAACTAAGTTTGTTCTTAAAATCACTGAAACATCGGCACTGCAGGAGACTAATTATTCTAATTTTGTTCAAGAGATCACAAAGAATTTCACCAATGGAGCAAGAAGCTGATGACTAAGATATTTCTAATGATAGCGATATTTTTGTCTTATGCAAATGTATGCATTTATTGTCAAAAAGTGACAATGAATAAAATCTTGTTATGTGTAGCTCATATTATTTTTGCCTAATTTTTATGTTTATGAATTAATTATATGTTATTTTTTTTTTCAAATGATAATTTACTTTAGGATAATACATTTTTATATATATATATGCAATCTTTATGAAATAAAAAGTGCGAGCACATAAAAATAATAAGATTATAACATGATTTTTCATATGGTTTATTGTATTATTTTTGCTGATTTCTTTTGGTCTGGAACCAATCTTCTAATTTTATAGATACAATATGTTTTTTCTACATGTATTCTTTGGGAATGTATCTATCATGTAAAAACAGAATTGGATTAATTGCATTATGGAATATTCGACTATTTTTTGTTTTTTCATTTGAAAAAAATTTGAAAAATTTTTTGTTTTTCATTTGAAAAATTTTTCATTTGAAAAAATGTAATGTAGAAGAATCAAAGAAAATTTTAATTACAGGCATACCTCACTTTACAGCACTTCTCAATTATAACCTATGTTTTTATTTTATATTTCAATATGAAAATTATCTGGTAAATAATACTTAGAATATTTATATAAAATATAAATTAACACACAGATGAGTTGAATTCAGAGCCATCCTGAAAAACTGAAGGTGTGAGACCTGGAATCAAATCTGGATCCTCCAATAAGCAAATGATAAAAAAAAAGCAAATGCTTTAAGATGCAGCCATCTGGCCAAATTTTTAGGCTTAGTGCTCTTGTGCACTTAGTGAGTAATAATGTAAATATATTTTTAGGCTTTTATATTCATTAGAAAATTAAAAAAGTCTGTGATTCGCTTTATAGTGGAATTTGCTTTACAGCAGTGGTCTGGAACATAATTGCCATAATAACAATGTATGTCTATATTAGTATTTTTGGTTTTTTGAAAACTTTTAAGTTCATAAATTATGGAATTTTAATAGCTTTATTTGAAATATCAAATACTTATAATTATTTCAAATCAGTGATACTTTTGCAATATTTATTTCATATATTCTATCAATATTTGTCTCAAATCATGAACACTTTCTCAACTTACAGCAGGTATAGGAAAGTTAGTTTAAAAGTCAATAATTCAAACAGAATATTATTTTTTGAACTATTTAGGTTCTCTTAATTGTCTTAAAGACTAAATTGTTAAATGCAGTTGTACATAAAAAAATAGAATAATTTAGACTAGAAACATTTTACAGATTTTTCAAACAGTTGAATATATTTTTCAGCATAAAATGAGAATATGGAATTACTGTTAACCCAGAAGCTATTTTTACAAAAATAAAAATAGATTAAAAAAAAAATTAATTGATGCAGTTCTTTTTTAATATTGATATAGATAATATACTCTTTAATATGGGATTGAAAATGTTGAAGGAATTAAGAAAAACACACAATTTCCAAGTACTGGTGCCCGCAGCTTTATAAAATCACTTCTGTCCGAATCGTTTTGATTTTATTAACCGGCTGATTTTAAAAAACGGCGATCTAAAATTTTGCACCTTTTTTCAAAATCCAGTTCACAGACAACATAATTAAAACGAGACTTATAAAATACGATATACAGTAGAAGCCGCTTATTAGAATCACTTTGGGACCGATCTATTTTGAAAACAATAACCGAGTGATAACATTAAGCAGTGCGTATCAAAAAAAGCATAATTTTCAATTTTTTTTTATTATGTAATATATACTGTACTTTGCTGTTATATTCAGTGTAATCTCGATTCATCGTTTCATCGGGACTCCCGAAAAAACTATGGATACCAGAAAATGATAGATGCGGGGATATAAAAAAATAAAAAAAAATGAAAATTAGATTAAAAGATAACGATAATAATAATAATAATAATAATAAAAAGCTCTATAACTGATGGATGAACACTTATTGAATTTTATACTGTATATTATGTAATCAGTTAACCGAAAAAGTGAAGTGAAATGATTTACGCTTAAGCAGTTGCCAATTCAGTTTACAGAAAATCACAAAGAACTAGAGCAATAGTAAGAAAATTCTTATATTTTTTATTTTTTTTTCAATAAAGGGAATTATAAAGTCGACACAATAATGCTGATGAATCAAATTTTCATTAAATTTGTTATTATCGATTTTAATAGCTTCTGATAGAAATGTTGGTTGATTATTTCTTGTAATATGCTTCTCTTCCTAGCACGATATCGTTGCTGACTTTCTCGAATTTTCTGACGTAATTTTTCTTCTCTTGATTCCATTTTAAACTAATAGGGAAAAATAATAATGTGGGGGCCCGAGGTCTGGCTCGCTGGAGAATATCACTTCTCACCCGATCGTAAGTTAACGGAGTTGACAACTTAATAGTCAGCATCAAGTGAGGAGGTCTCTCCTCCGGCTGGATCCGAAGTACTCCATTCTCCACTATTTCCCCAAAATGAAAATAAACATGTTTGAAGTAAACCACACAAGAACTCCGGCATTGTGCAGGTGTTCAGAGGGGTTGGGTGAAGTTATGAGACAGAGGTCTCAATGTCAACTTCCCGGGAAAAAGGGAGAGATGTGTTTATTTGTTTTATCGAAAGTGTAGAACAGGGATTTGAACAAAGAAAGGACAGTTGGTTCTTACCCGAGACAGAGGACGGTCGCTTCTTTTTCCTATCTCCAAAAAAAGCATTCAGCTCCAGTTCGTGGTAGAACTTAGTCAGTCTCTTTACACCGAAGAAATTAATTGATCCATCCCGTCTCTGAGCAGAGGTGTGATCTGAGCAACTTGCTTAAATATATCGGATCACTCCAAGACCCTCAGCCTAAGTAATTCAGGCAGAGGACTAAAAGAACGCCAAATGGAGCACAGTAGAAAGAGGGACTTATCGGCCAGCGTCGAAGACCCAGCTAAGACGCTTGAGTGATCTCCATCACTGCATCACGAACTTTGTGAGAAACTCAGACTCGTCGAGCTGCCACCTCTGAAAAGGAACCAAGGATCATGAATTAACATTCCTAAACTGTCCTGTAGAAAGGAAATCTGCGCTGCCTCTGGAGAAGACTTCGATCCTCATCCGACGGAAGAATAATATTGTTAAAAAGGTATTGTCCTCCGACACTGTTAGTCGGTCTCACTGTAATCGTTTTTATTTCTCTCTCCAATAAAAGATGTTTGTAACTACAGACGTAGTCTCAGTGTCCGTTTTGTCCAGCCTCTCGTCACTTGTCCTTACTCGCGTGACACGCCGCTTGTAGGCTATCCGCCTGTTGGGAACCGTTCGTTCTAGTCTTGCGGACCCAGCGGGCCGTGCGGGCCTCACAATAATATCGGCATAGTAGTCAAAATGTATCTATAGGAAACTAAAATAAACATACTGATAACAATTTTAGTTTTGGTAAAATACCACCAAGACAAATTAACGTTTGTATATATTAGGTATAATTAACACGTGGCTTCATGATCTTGAAATAATTCCGTCAAATTCATTAAACTTTAAATCACTATTTTATATTTAGTTAGAAAATTTTGATCCAGCTATAATATAGTTTCTGAAGCCATCAACATATACTATAATTATACTGTATAGTATACGGTATATCTAGCACAATCCACGTAGCATCAGCCTAATTATCAAGTCCTCGAAATTTATATTTTAATGTAAGAATTATACTTTCATCAAAATTGATGCAAAAAAAAATTGTATTGGCTGGTCTAATGTGCTCAAAAGAGATTATACATTATATTTATAATTGCCTATGACCATGTGGAATCAATCTACTCATTAAACCTAACAAAATCTAACTTATACTAACTTATTTAATATATTAATAAATAGAAATATCGGATTAAATATTAAAAGATATAATAAATATTGAATTAAATTAGGGACCATGCATTTAAAATAAAACTATAACACAACATTCCTTTGAATATATACTTCAAAATTTCATTACAATAGCATAGGAACCAACATTCGCATTACTTTCAAACGTAGTAATCATGTGATTATATCATATAGTCCAATGAGACTGCTCAGATACCTAATGAGCGATTATTTTAATCCAATAGCATCACCAGCTAGGTGTATCACTTGGTCACCGTAATCCAATAATATCGCTTAAAAAGCGTTACTCTTTCCAAGCTTCGGCTTTTATATATATATAGATAATTATTTCAGCTTAAGTAGGTGTAAAAATTTTTGTATATTTATCATTTAATTATAAACAAAAAATAATTGAACAAATATAAGGAAAAATTAACTTTTTATATTCTATTAGTTTAAAAACTGATATTGGTCAGATGAATATGGTAAAGCATTCATTTATCACCTTGGAGGATTTGAATTCAAATTTGAATCCCACATTTTCAGTTTTTAGGAGGTATTCAGGCCTTGGCTTATGAAATCCATCCTTTAATTATCTGGTTGATTCTGTCATGGATGTTGGCCAGCCTATGGTGGGCTCTAAAAGTGGATGTGCCAGGCATAGCATATTCCAAGTATGATATGGCAGCTTAATTAACATAACCTAACTTAAAAACTGATTAATTTCATTTCATTTCAAATAAATATTTTGTTGAATCCACTTTAAGTTTTATTTTCTATTTATTTTTGTGCTAATTATTAAATTTTTATTCAGAATAAGGAAAGATTCACATGGAAAGCACATTAAAATGATAAGTGCTTTTATTTAAAATTAGACAAAAATTTTTAAAGCTATGAAATTTAAAAAAAGCTATGAAAACTTCAAATATCTCATTCTCAATGAATTCTTAATGCTATTAGTGTTATTAATAACGTACATCATGTATACAAGGTGAATTGTTCTTTTGAAATAATAGGAATATTCTGATGGACTATCATGGTTGAAAAAATGACTTAAAACTAAGAACATAGTGGAAAACATATTTAATATTTCCTGTGTCTAAATGTATTTTCAGTCCAGCACTGCATGCATATTTAGATATGCATGCAGTTTAAAAAGTCAATGTTTTTTTTATTTTAATTGCTGATATTAATTGATTAATTTATAATTTGATTGTATTTTTAAATAGGATGTTGGAATGCCTGCAGATTACGTTAATAAATTAGCAAGAATGTTTCAAGATATTAAAGTTAGTGAAGATTTGAACCAACAGTTCAAAGATGTTCATAGAAATAATAAAGGAAGTATAGCAGGTATTTATATATATTAATATGCTGCACATTTGGCTTTATATGCTTTCAAACTTTTTATTGCTCAGCTTAATTTAATATTAGCAAATCAATGCAGGATTTTGTGTATTTGTCTAACAACTACACAAAATCCTGCTAATTTATATTTTTAAATTATACCTTTATGTTTGATTTCCCTGTAATTATTGAAAAACCAGATAATGATGAAGTTTCAAAAATTCCCAATAGATGGCAGGATAATAAATCTTCCAGTCAATATAATCTCTCATATTTTTCTCTGTCAGCTAGGAAAACAATTATTGTGTCAATTGATACAGAATTTTATGTAGATATGCACGTTATTTTTAAAAATTTTTATTTTGAATTCTGATTTATTTTTAATTATTAAAAATCAAGTATTAATAAAATTTTATGTTTCCCAATAGATGATGTATATGAATCACTGATTCCCTGATGTAATTAGGCCTTAATAAATTGTCATTGTGAGGAAATGTTTAAATTTTATAAATTCTTTTTAATATTAAATTGTTGATTATTAATTGACAATTTAATTAATTAAGATCAAATCAAAATGAATGTAATCAATAATTTAAACATTGAAAATAATTATACTGAGTACCATCCTAAGAAATCCCTTTATAACAATGGTTTGTCAGTGTGTTTATGACATCATGTAATGTTAACTGCCTATATCAAGTATATATAAGATAAATTATTAAGTTCAGTCCTATCATGATTTCATTCAAATAATTCACCCAATATTTCCTCAATTATACAGTTTGCACAGATGTGAATGCTTTGATAATAATGATAGATATTATATTTTGATATCAATTGCAAATTTTTTAAAATATTTTATAAAATTTATAAGAATATATTGTATGTATAAAAATATCAATGGCACAATTTCCTCAAAATTATCCACCCATAAAATTAGCATATAAATAAAATTTCTACAAAGTACCATATCTGTATTGGAGGACTTAGACCATTTAAAGTTTTTCAGTTTTGTAAAGGCAGCTACTAGCATATGTGCATTGTGTTGGAATGATCTTTGGCTTATGTTGCAAGAGAAGTGTGAAACTGAATTATGCATGTGTAGAATGCTTATCTTCTAATTTTTATAGAATACTGTTGGCAGCAGGCACTTTTAGATCAACCACAGGTTGGATATCACAGTGATGAGGTCAACTGAAAGATTGAAGGATAGTGTTCAATGGATTGGGCCAAGATCCACCTAAAAATGTAGAGGTATATACCTGGACTCTCCTGAAAAACTGGAGATATGGGACCTGAGTCCTTCAAGGTATTAAATGACTGCTTTACTTTGCAATCATCCAGTGGGTCCATGCTTGTCTCCATCTTTCCATAGAGACAGCAGAGAGAGATTATTAGGTTTTAAGCAATGCTGCAGTCATTGTTTCTTAAGAAATGACATCATTTTCTCATGTTTACAATTCACATATACACATCAATCTCATTCCCGCCAATGAAATTACTTCTTATATTGATTTCTTTGATATTGCACAAATTTGGTATTTGAAGAAAATGGTGGTAACTGGATGTGATTATTTATCTAATTACACCATGCAACAGTTATAAACATTGATAAGTGAACTGGAGAAACAAGATATTCTATTTTGGAGAAAATAATAGCAGATATATCAAAGCAGTCATTGAAAGAAATGTGGAGTGACTGATGATGTCAGTAAATGCACAATAAAGATGTGATATTAATATGATGTTTTATTAAATTAAAGAAACATTCACCAAAAATGAAAGACAAAAGTTGCAAATATTTGTATTTAAAGCAAATAATACTGGTATTTGTGTTAAAAAAAAAATAATGCTACTGAGGTAAGATTTTGAATGCTCTCTTTCACTCAATAGTTTAGATTGTGTGTGTTATTCTTTACATCTTTAGCAGATTATATTAGTTGTTATTTATAATTGCAAATATTATCAAAAGCATGAACATTTCATCATATCAAAGCTTTATATTCAATCTGAACACAATGTTAATTCTACATTTACAATGGCAGCATGGAATTTTGCTTAAACATGAAATAAAATATTTTTATTTTAAAACATTGATAACATAATTGTTAACAAATTTTAAATACTAATATTAAATTGGAAAATTAAGATAATAAATATTATATATTTGATGCATAGAATTCTCTTTGAATTTTTGTTTATTGTTCAAAGATGTTTAGAAAATGAGAATATACAGTAATGTCCTAAATGATGAATAAAAGCTTAAACAAAACATGCTCTAATTCTGATTGATAGACAATTGAATATGATCCTCAATATTTTGTTGAAATCCTCTACCTAAGAAAAACTATAACATAAATGTATTTCAATTGAAAAAAATGTCTCATCCAATATATGTAAATTTGACCATAATTTCTTATAAAGCCACATTGTCATTTCTTTTAATTAATAATTAAATATTTAAAAAAAAAAATAGATCATCCAAAACACTACATATTATTTCTTCTTTCAAAACATCTATATGTTGATTCTCTCTCTTCAGAGATAGGTGAAGCTATCACTCTGTAGAGAGAGAATTTTTAAGAGACAGAAAGTTATCTCTGATTAAATTGTCTTCTTAAAAGTACTACAACATAAACTTATAACAAGGAAATTGTCTTTCTAGCAAAACAATCAATCAAAAGCAATGTTTGCTTTCTGATGCCAAATAATTTGTCTAAAGAGATGCTTTATGTTAAGAGCAGCATAGACTCCCAAGCCATCTCTCTGTTACTTTTGATTTGATTCATATGTTAAGCAAGGAATCAGCTAATTATAAATTAATTCACAGTGCTACTAAAATATTTAAATAAATAATAAATATTAATTCTGAAGTAAACTAATTATAAGGCATGGGAATATATTAACAAGATTTGAAAAATCATTAATCTGCAATGGTAAATATCCTTTAGAATAGACATATCAAACATACAACATGCACTCTTGGCTCACTCACTGCCATAAATATTTCTAACAATTGTGTATTTTACATAATTTAACTATTGTCTTAATTTGTGAATATGATGATATAATAAAACATGATTATTTTGAAAAATAAATTAAATAAACATAATTTATCTATTTTATTTACTTATAGAATATAACTAATTTTTAATGTAAATATAACTAATTTATATAAATAGAATATAACTAATTTTTTTTTCAAATATTATTCTAATATAAAACAGAGCTATTGTTGCAAATTGTATGTTGAATTGAGTGAACACTCTTGCCTTAGAAGATGAGTGAAAATTAAAAATTGGCATTCAAGTGGATGTGTGGATAAATTTTTCATTACAGAAATTCATTATTTACACTTTTTAAGAATTATTTTTCTTTTTTAATTTTTCCATGTTCTCCTATTAGCAAAAGTGATAACTGAACTTATCATATTGAGAAATATACAATATTAGTACAAATATAGATCCTCTTTGGTTTTTAAATTTTGTCTTTATAAAATCAAATTATGACCTCCTGATGGAATAAATTTATTTTTTCTATCAGAAGAAAACAACTGTCTCTCTATTTCTATACTAAACTAATGCTTCCAAATCAATCCAGTATAGTATAGCATTAGTAACCCCATGTTTTCTCCGCTGTTTGCTGCCCAATCTTCATGCATCATCCTATCATTCAGTCTATAAATTCAAAAACTTCTTAGTGCAATCAGTATAGATATATATCCATCTGTCAGTCTGAGCATCTCTCCAGTGTATCTTGGGACATCTTTCCTATAGTAATGGATTTTAGTCTCAGTCTCACCCTAAAGATTCTATCCTAGATAGTGTATTCCAACATCTCTTTGCAGCTTACCACCAACAGAACATGGACTTTATCCTAATCTTCACAGATGGTTCAAAATCCAATGGCCATGTGTGATCTGCTATGGTTGGTAATGATAATGTCCTGTGAGCAGATATCTTCGTGTTCACTGCAGAGATGCATGCTACCATCTGGCACTGAAACATATCAGGAGAAAAGGTCATCACAGTATAATCTATTTTTAGTAGAGTATATTGAGTATAATGCAAGTACTTATTTCATTGAATTTTTCCCTATATCCACTTGTTTCTACTGTTCAAATGCTTTTGTTCCATTTGTCATTGTGAGAATTTAGTATTAAATTTAATTGGGTTCCAGGACACATTGGAATTAAAGGAAATGAACTGGCCGACATTGTGCCAAATCAGTGACAAAGGAAGAAAATCCCTGAACAATTTTCTTCCTTTGTCAGTCTCTTTTATGGATTTAAAGCCTATTATTAAGCAAAAGCTACTGCTCTTGTAGGATAAACAAATTAATAACAAGTTTTCATGACATCAAACCATTAGTTAAGCAATGGGATTTTAGCAAAAAACAGGAGAGAGGAGATCATCTTTGTATTGGGCACAGCTCCTTAGGTATCTGTTAATGGGTGAAGACCAGGTGCCATTTCTATTCAAACATATTTTAAGGCTGTGTGCTTATTTTACAGCAGATTATGTTTGGCATTTTAACCACTCTGATGTTTGTGTTAATGACCTTGTTGATAAGAATTTTAATTTTTATGGCCTTTTTGTTTAATTTTGGTCTTGTACATCATTTTTTGATTTACTTATTGTTAAATTGTTGTTTTTATTTTATTTATTTTATTGATTTAATTGTCACTATGTTATTTATCTATCCATTTTTTTCCTTTAATTTTATTTTTTATATTTAGACACTTAATTGGCACAGCTTGATTCACAAAATTCTTGCACCCATTAAACTCTATACAACCAGCCAGCAAGTTATAATTTGTAGATTAAAATGTGTTCTGTGTTTTATGATTAGTATTTCTGATATATAGTAATAACAATGTGTGAAAATATTTGCAAGTATTTTGCATCATCAAGCATAAGTTTTGTATTTCTTTTCCAAATCTCTGTTTCTTATTAATCAATAGTCTATGATATAATGAATTTTCTTTATCTGTTCTGCGCATAATTTTTAATTATATAAAAATTTAAATTCTTATTTATTTTTATTAGATTCTATCAATATCAAGATTCTGAATGCCGGTGCATGGGCTAGAGGTAGTGAACGTGTACAAGTATCTTTGCCTTTAGAACTAGAAGATTTTATTCCTGAAGTTGAAGAATTTTATAGACATAAGCATAATGGTCGAAAACTTCAATGGTATCATCATATGTCAAATGGAACAGTATGCTATATTTTATGATAATTTTTCTTGCTTAAATAGATTATTTAATATGTATAATTTTCTTTTCATATCTATATCTATTTTCATTTTTGATAAATATCATAAATCAGTGAAAAACATTTTCACTGCTTAAATAGAATACCATTACCATTAAACCAAAGCACTCTAAGCAGTTGAGTTCTGTTCTAAATTCTGTTCAGTAGTGTTTTCGGCATTAGTTACCATCTTCATGGTAATTAATACCGAAAACATTAGCTACGGAATAGAATTTAGAACTCAACTGCTAAGAGTGCTTTGGTTTAATGGTAAGTTGATGAGTAGAAGCAGTAAATTGGATGGTATATACAATGGATTCCATTTAATTGTGACACATCGGATACCATTAAACCAAAGCACTCTAAGCAGTTGAGTTCTGTTCTAAATTCTGTTCAGTAGCTAATGTTTTCGGCATTAGTTACCATCTTCATGGTAATTAATACCGAAAACATTAGCTACGGAATAGAATTTAGAACTCAACTGCTAAGAGTGCTTTGGTTTAATGGTAAGTTGATGAGTAGAAGCAGTAAATTGGATGGTATATACAATGGATTCCATTTAATTGTGACACATCGGAACTAAACCATTTTGGCCCAATTAAGCAGCTGTCCCAATTAAACAAAGTAATAATAAATTCTAAAATAAAATATGTAATTAACCAAACAACATAGCCAAACTTCCCCTGGTGGACAAAGTCTAAATTAAATTTTTCTAATGATTATTTTTGAATTAAAGCTATGGTGCCACCATCTGTTTCCATTGTAATTTAATAAATATTACTGTGTTTTTCTTTAATGTTTAGTGTTTTGGAATTGTATGTAAATTAACCAAACAAAGTTTAATAAACATTTATTTATTTAGTACTGTGACTATTTTTTCAGGGTGTCATATTTTTGTGACAAAAATATTATATTTGTCACAAAAATACCGGTATGAAAGATTCCATGAACTTGGATTTTTTTAACTTTGGATAATGGGACCAGCTGCTTAATGGGTCCAAATTTCATCTTTCCGAATGTGGTCCGATTAAGCAGAATGCACTGTAGGTATATTGGAGATCAAACTGAAGAAAAATAACTGTTCATTTTATATTTTATAGTTAACTAATTTACTCTTTTCCATCCTGGTATATAAACAATTATCAGGATAAACAGTTATCTCATCTTAATTGTCAGAAAAGTTTTGAAAAAGTGAAATTCTTCAAATATTTTAAGATATGTATACAGTATTGCATAACTTACTTGCAACTGCATATAAAATAATAATAATTATTTTTTTACAGATTGCATTTAGTAACATTGCAGGAAAATTTGATTTGGATGTTACTACATTCCAAATGGCTGTATTATTTGCTTGGAATCAAAGACCAAATGACAGAATATCATTTGAAAATTTAAGATTAGCAACAGAATTACCTGATGCAGAACTTAGAAGAACTCTATGGGTAAATTTATATATAAAGTAAACATAGTTATAAAAATTTAAGAAATATAATAACTATATCTAACTTGAATGGTCATAAAAAATAAACAAACAGTTAATGTATTGTGATTTAAGTTCTATAAAATTGTTAATTGGTAAAAATAACTTAAATTTTCTGCATTTATAGAGTAAGTGGTACCATAAATACAATATTTATCCTATATATAATAATATAAGAAAATAGCATTTAATATTACTATATTCCAGGGGTGAGTAATTATTTTCTGCCGAGGGCTGGATTAACAATTTTCATGATGAAGCAGGCCGTATAAAAATTGAAATGTACCTAAGGGCGAATTTAATCTTAAGGCGCTATTATGTAATTATGTAATGAAATTATTGATGATAACATTAGCTAATCTATTTATAATTAATAAAATTACTTTGACATAAAATGACTATTCAAGTTCAAGCAAGATTGATTCTTGCATAAACATATTCCTCTCACCATTATACGGGTCAAGAATAATGGTTGTGCCAATTTATCTGCACACATTCTTGTCAATCTGGCTATCATGTGTAGCCACTGTTGTGAAACTTACACAAAGAATATAATCAAAATCCATTAAACTAAGGGATTTACGTGATTCAAATAATCTTAATCTAGACATACTTCCCCCAGATTTTATTTTTTGAATAACTGCCAAATTAATAATTATTTTTAATTTACGCTACAATGCCACCATCTCTCGGATTAATAATTATTAATTTAAATTTAGGCTAAGGTGGCACCATCTATTATTTAAGGATTAATAATTAATAATTTAAATTTAGGCTAAGGTGGCGCCATCTATTATTTAATAATTGAACTTTAATTTTTACTAATTTCCCGAAATTAAAAATTTGCCTTGGCCTGGAATCGAACCAGGGACTTCAGGTTACCGTCCCAACGCCTTACCAGCTAGACTACCAAGGCACCGGCAGATTTTCAATTTCGGGATGTATATAATTTAGGAATTATTGGACTTATGCCAACACCAGTGCTCCCAGACATGCTAGACCTAGCCACGGGCCCTCTATGGCAAATCCGGGCAGACAGACTTGGCTCAAGTCAGATAACTAATCAAAATCCATTAAATTAGGGGATTTACGCAATTCAAATAATCTTAATCTAGCCAAACTTCCCCCAGTGGTTTATTTTAGAATTAACTGCCAAATTAATATTTATTTTTAAATTATGCTATGGTGCCACCATCTGTCAGATTAATAATTAATAATTTAAATTTAGGCTAAGGTGGCGCCATCTATTATTTAATAATTGAATTTTAATTTTTACTAATAAACCGCTGGGGGAAGTTTGGCTAGATTAAGATTACAAAGAATATATTCGTGATCAATATTATTTTTAAAATATACTTTACTTGTGTTATTTCTCAGTTTTAGTTTGAATGCAAAGAGTTCAAAAGCATCCATAGAAACTATTTTTTCATTAAAAACATTAGAAAATAATTTGTCCTATGAATTAATAAATTTAGATAATTTTCTTTAAAAACATAAATATCAATATTTTATCAAATTGATTGATTACTAACAACCTATTACATCAGAATGTTACAAAATATTAGATACCTACTTGATTAATTTTGTAAAAATAAATTTACAACTTAATGTGATTGATGAAATTTATAATGATCATGGTTAATTATATCATCAAAATTTGGAATAACTCGGTAGTGTACGTGTATACTAGCGAGAGTATCCGTTATTTTACACTACAGAGTATCGTTACTTTATTTCTTCTTTTCGAGTAGAATTTTACAAATGTGGGCCTTGAAACTGTAATATGTTCTAGTTTATGCGATGAGCCGTATAAGATGCCTTCGTGGGCTGGATCCGGCTCATGGGCTGCCTTTTGCCCATCTCTGTTATATTCATAGTTTGGATGTTCATATGATTAACTTTCATATAAGTAAACAATGCCATTTCATTTTCAAACTGTAGAAAAATTCAAAATTTATTATCATTCTTTAAATTTAATTAAATGAATTAAATGTTATTAATTCAATCAACTATTATAAAAGAAAGAGGAAATATCTTGCCAAATACATGATGATGATTTATATAGTTATATATAATAAAGAAATAAGCGTGTGAAGTCCGTGTTTCTGCACATGTGCAAACCAGACCGGAAGTGTTGCCATTGCTATTTTCTCTCACTTTGAATCTTTAATCATATCTTTTTTTCTATTAAATCCCAATTTCATTATAAATTTTGTTTTAAATTGTCATAGTTTACTTCCTCTTTATGTTTGTGCACGTCTTTTTGTTATTTGACTTCAATTTCTGGTTTTTTTCGATCGAAAAATGTTGGCTGTTCCTGGGTCTGAGGGTTCAGTTTACATTCAGCGCACCAAGGCTACATAAAAATTGCATTCGTAGTTGCATTTAAAATAATATTTCATTTATTTCAGAAATTATAATTATTTTTATTTTAAGATAATAATTATAATTATTACTATCCATGATTATGACCTACTTTGATCCATCAAGGACCAAAGTAGTCTTAGGTTTGTAAGAACTAGTGCATGTGCTTTCTTTATCGCATTTTCATTTTTATTATGGATGATAGCCCATCAAGGACCAAAGTAGTCTTAGGTTTGTAAGAACTAGTGCATGTGCTTTCTTTATCGTATTTTCATTTTTATTATGGATGATAGCCTATGGTTGCATACTAGGGTTCAACAGCAAAATCTCAAATTTGACAGATAAGAAAAAAGTTTATTTTTTGATGTATTTGGGTACGTAGTGGCCAATGGCTAACTAGTTAATATAAATTATAAAAAGACTATCATGAAGGTGTAAAAAATTGATGTTAAATTTTGGAATGGTTACTAAAGGTATTTAAGAATACAGAATTATATAAATTCAATTTTATATGTAAAATGCCTTTGGAAATTATTAATATAACTTTGTATAAACTTCAGTATTGTCATGATAGCTATGACATTATAATGGTAAGTATTAATAATAATCTTATCATATATTGTAATATAAATTAAAATCTTATAGCTTAAATAAACAAGTTTCATTGAAAAGGATTAAAAATACAATAGTATCCCAATACAGTTTAATTAGGAAAGAAAAACCTGTGTATTAAGTGAAAGTTTGTTGAGCAAGTATAGAAATATTATATACTCTTAAATGGTTCCAGACTAGAGGTTGATATGGGCATCTAAGCCTAATTTGTGAAAATCAAATATTTTTCAACTGTTTTAGGAAGAATTGCTTTATTTCTATTTTTATTGCCATTTTAAATATTATTTAACTTTAATCGTTTAAGCATTAATATTTCACATTTATTTGACATAGTGAAAGTAACCATCTTGGTTCATGATATGTTACTTTCAATCAAAGAGTGTTTCCACTAAATAGATATGCAAATATTAACCATCTTGGTTCATGATATGTTACTTTCAATCAAAGAGTGTTTCCACTAAATAGATATTAAAAAATACTCTTAATCATATTGTTTTTTAAAATTTTATTATAATTAAATTGTTTTTATTTTTATTTATTTTTTGTTAACAATATTCTATGAACAAAAGACTCTTTATTGGAATTCCTACTAATGGCATTTTTTATATATTGTGAGGTCCCAGAGACCCCCAAACAGCACTCCCTTGTTTTAATTTAAAAGAAAATAATTATTTCTCTTTGATAATTAATTGATAAGAAATCAATATTTTTACGAATGAGGAACTTCTCATGTTCATTAGTTCCTTGTTTGTTACCATGGAAAATCTGCAAGCAGTTTCTTTTTGAGAGAATAAATATCAGTACTTCCTTGCCTGAGTCAGATTAGTCAGAGGAGAAGACAGAAAAGAAGAAACATATAATTTTCAGATGTTAACAAAGAAACATGATCATGTAGGATTAACAATGGGAACGCAGCTCATCCTGTCAAGGGCAGCCAACAGAGACGGTGTACAATGAAGATGTTTACACTGATGGTGAAATCGAGGGTGTACGTAAACAAACCTCGCACATTGAACGAACTTAAAGGGGCCATACGCACGAAAATCGCTGCCATACCACAGCAAATGTTGGGGCGTGTTTTTGACAGCTTTGGCAGGAGACTTGAAGAGTGCATGGCGAGAAATGGACACCACTTGGATGATGTCATCTTCACAACCTAAGACTTTGTTTTCAAGGTTTGTGTTACTGTCTGTTAAATGGCACATGTACCCCAATATGTTGCATAAATAAACATGTTTAAATGTTTTGTAATAAGTGCGTTATTTTTAATTAAAAACATCAGATCTTTTTGCCGGACCCTGTATTACTATTATATGTTACATTAATAATCTATATAATAAAATCCTTATGTCTCTTCCTTTCAGCGATCTCATTGGTTACAATAATCACATGATATATTACCTAGCCGTTTGGTAACAATATTTACTTTCAACAATCATATTACATACAATAATCACGTGATATATTACCTAGTCGTTTGGTAACAATATTTACTTTCAACAATCATATTATTGTAAGACTCTTTAACACAGGGGATATGTTCCAAGGAAACAAAGCGCTAAATGAACAGCATTGAACGAGGCCATTTTAACATGTAAATAATGAGGACAGGTGAAACAGGACAGTGAATTAAAAATATATTCATAGCATTTTATTTTGTAACATGTATTATTACTATTGTATTACATTAATTATAGACATTGTAACATGTATTATTACTATTGTATTACATTAATTATAGACATTTTATTATTGAACATGTATTATTATTATTGTATTACATTAATTATAGACATATTTTATTACATGTATTATTACTATTGTATTACATTAATTATAGACATTTTTTATTTGCTAATATCGATTTGTATTCATAAATGATGAAAAAATTCTTAAAATTAGAAAATAAAAAGTTTAAAGAACAAAAAGCAGTAATCAGATTACAATAAACTATAAACAAATGGAAAATTATTGATGAAAGAAAAAAGTTCTAACTTCAAGGAACTATAGTTTAAATCAGGGCTGGGATGTCGGCAGGAAAATGTGCTGACACCGACTCCTCTGATAGTAAACACATACAAATGATTTTTTAGAGCACATTTTTATTCAATATTTATTACTGAAAAAATTATATATTTACCAAAAAAAAATAATTATTTAATGCGCGTTTTTTAAATTTAAAACTAATAAATTATGAGCAATGAGAAAGTTATTGCCGACACCGACATCTCCTTAAAACTCCGACACCCCAGTCCTGGATTAATGTGGATAAATTAAAATGAGATAATTGTTATTTTTATTTCTGTAAAATAACATTCATGACTGATCATAAATATGAACTCTGACTACAGCAGACTTTCTTAGGTACTGCACTGCACTGATATCAAACACATTGTGAGATGATATAGGAGTATCAATGCAACAGATTCCTGCGATTTCGGATTTATGTAAGAATAACAGTTTGAAAAACCATGTCAAAGTGAATCAATAAAAATATAGAACTTGAAAAAAACAGCGTTATATCGAAATAGCATTAAACGAAGCAGCGTTAAGTGGAATCTTACTGTAGATTGTTTTTAATACTGTGTTCAATTTTTTAAAATTATTTTAAATATTTATCATAAATTCGGATATTAACAAGTGTCCATATAAGCAGTCAAGCATTCTAAAACTCTATGGTTTCACCCATTTAAAAGTAAAAGTTTCCATCCGTTACCGATTTAAATTATCAGAAATTTTGAAGTGGAATAAATCTCTTTTGTTGCTATAGTTGCTATAGCAACAAAGTTTGATTTATTTTTATTTTAGAATTTTTTAGAAATTTTAGTTATTTAATCCACTTTGCACATGATTTTCGTTTTTTATTTATCATATAATCTCTTTTCAAATTTCTTGCTGTCTCATAGTCCTTCAGTTCGCTACTTTCAGCAATTCAGATCTTGGAACATTATTCTCGGGGAGAGCCTATTGAGGCTCTCTGTTGGAGAGAGTACAACATGCAGTGTAAAAATATAACACTTCGCAAATGCTTCTACCACGGAATTACCTTACAGCAAAAACAAAAATGGACAACAAAAATATACAGTCATTTAATAGATGAGGATTACATTCCTCATCCAGTTTTTACTCACGGCCAATTTTTTTTTACATATTTTACGCCCCTTTCCAATCAGGGAGATTACTAAGAGGCAGGAGCCAGTTCCTACCACAGATTGGAGGGGGCCGGATGGTGAAGGACGGTGATCACCCGACCAGGTCCAGCACTCCGAAAAAACTTTTCAGGAGTTATCAGACATGGGTCCTCCTGCGTTGTCACGCTGACTCATGGTCAATTATATGTTGTCTTTTCTAGGGTATAAAGTTTTAATTATGTCAAAGTTTTTGGAAAAACTCAAACACGAAATTCCGTATATAAAGAAGGTTAATTGTAGCAAACTTATATTAAAATATCTAAAATGTTTATAACCGCAAAAATTTGCGGGTTTCAGCTATTATTTTATATTTTCTATGAGAACTGTCTATTCTCACATTCTAATTAAATTATATTATCTGATTACTTCTAAAACTAGCTTCTACTAGCTGAAAACATTACAGTAAATAAAATATTTTGATTCTGTTTGACTTAATTGCCACAGTAATGTTGTTTTTATAGTTTAATTTGATACAAAATGCTGACAGAATGCTATATTAGGATTGCTCTTTGATATAGTCATGCAATCTCAGATATTTTCAATAAATTTTATATAATCTGATGATTCTGATCAATTATCAAAGTAGTAATGATTATTATGCATTTTATCTGAAACATTAGCCTTGCTCAATTATAAGAATTGTAGCACTAATAGCAGTAAAGCAAACACTTTTATTGCAGGAAAAAAACTACAAATGTTTTCGGCTTATTTATTTATTTTTTATTTTTTAAAAAAGCCGAAAACATTTGTAGTTTTTTCCTGCAATAAAAGTATTTGCTTTACTGCTATTAGTGCTAGAATTCTTACAATTGAGTATATTAAGTATAAGCAGTGTATTTTCAAAGTAAATTAGCTTTGCATTTCTGTAACTATAATTGCGCACTGGATGGATTTTCCATTTCATTAATTGTGGCAAAATTTCTTTTCTGCATTTTATTTTGTTTTTTTATCTTTTAACTTGTTGTTTGAATATCTTGAAAAGCTTTCTGCTAGAAAAATCTTGCTATTTCCAATCAACATGATGATGGCTTGTTTTTTCAAATTAGATAATGAAAACTTCTAGATATCAATTGTAAGATGGATTTTAAAGATATTAAAAAGTGAAAAAAAATCTAACTTAGAATTGAGGAAATACTATGAATATTTGTATTTTTTTCATTCATTTAAGAAATGAATTATTTATTATAATGAAATATAAAATCAAAATTATGGCAACATATTTACTGTACGGTATAGCATCAATCATTTGAGATCACACTCCATTGTATTAGTTTCATATTGATAAGTATGTTAAAGTGAATGTCAGTATGTTATAAATATTCCCTGTGGAAGGGAGGTAGAATTCATTCACTGTATTAATTACAAGTTTAATAAGATATGATTAAAGGGTAGCTTTTTTCTTCTACTAATGGCCTATCACATTTCTAATAGAATTTGTTCTTTCTTCATACTTTTTTTTTACTTTCTGTTTCATTAAGTGCCTTTGGTGTGAATAAATGTCATGATCTAATTACACTTGTGTGCCATTGACATGTGGTAGATGTCAAAACAAAATGATAAAAAACCTGATAAATAAACGGTTTAAAAAATTTAATCCTGATTTTATTAATCCAGCTATTGCGAATCAGTTTTTTTTTTTTTTTTTTTTTTTTTTTTTTTTTTTTTTTTTTTTTTTTTAATCATTTTTTTTTTTTTTTTTTTGTGTTGATTACATGAAAGTGTTCACTTTTGATGATGTTTCCTAAATTTTTTCAACTGCCAAAATATTTTTTTAAATTAATTTTTTACTTAATGTTTTGAATGAAACTTAGAATTTGGATTTTTTTATCCTGTCTTGTCGATTTTTATATTTATGTCTTGTATATTTAATATATCAAAGCTATTCTAGTTTAGAGAGATATGAGAGATGACATTTTTGAAATTTTAAGTAAAAATTGAATTTTTCATACGATGAGCAATAAAATGCTTAAAACTGAAAAAATAATATAAGTAATAGGAAAATATTGGTTAATTCTGTTAAAATATACAAAAATATATCTTAATCATTCATTTTTTTTGTTTCATTTGCACAAAAATTTATAAGAAAATCATAAAAAACAAAACACTGTGGCCATTTAAATGGGCATTGTACTTTTATTGCTTTACAGCAGCTATTCATTTCCCAGAAATTGCAGCCAAACTTACTTTACTCTGCAGTGTGTGCATGTATTGAGTGGTTGCTACAAGAAACTATCTGCAATCCAATTAGAGCAACATAAAGAATATTATAGTTGTTTATGTATGAGATGAGACCATATTCATATATGTTATTATTTTTTAATATAAATAAGAAAATACTGCTAAAAATTGTATAAATGATGTAAGAACAAGATGATGATGATGATAATAAAAATAATAATAATAAAAACAATAATACTTCATTGAATTTATGTAATTTTTTTAATAATTATATGGCATAACTTCATTCAACAAAAGTTATGTAACTTATAAGTTTTATAAATAATTTTGCAAATTTCAGCCAAATTTCTTCATTTATGGCTTGCTTAATTCAGAGATGATACGGCTATCTAAAAATATCAACCATTTCTTTGGATGGCTAAGATTTCATATAAAAAAAATTGTATTTGCTACAATATCATATAACAGAATAAAAATTGTGAAAAAAAATAAAATTCCAAAAAGTGCTTGTTAGAAAAAGAATGAGATATAAATTTTGAAAATATCAAAAGGTTTTGACAAAAAATTAAATGAGATATGATAATTTTAATTTTTTGCATATTAATTAAGCTTAATTTCAATAAATCACTGGCATCTGATTACAGGTGGAAATTGAATGTCTGGCACTTAAGAGGTTAAAGCTATATTAGCATAAGTAATATTAAAATATATATATAATATTTTTTTTATTATGTTGTATAATAATAATATATTTATATATATACAGAATAATATTTCTAGGAATACAAGCCTTATAAAAAAAACAACTTTAATTACAGATTATCCATGACATATATCTATTTGTTTTTTTTTTAAAATCTGCAATATTAAATGTATGAAAATTGATCATTTTTATTTATTTACAGTGATAAATTTCTTAATGTATGAAAGTATAGGAATGTCTTAAACTTAAGATAATATTTGATTAATAGTCAATTTATTTATACATTTTATTTTTATTTTACAGTCTTTAGTGGCCTTCCCTAAATTAAAGCGTCAGGTACTTATATGTTCTCCAGATGCTAAAACACCAAAAGATTTTGATGACAGTACTCTGTTTTGGGTAAATCAAGAATTTGCTGTTATGTAAGTAATTATAATTAATTTGCATTTAAAGTGTATGAATCTATATATATTATAAATCTGAAATGCCTGCATGCACTTGTTTGCTTATAATGCAGGAAGGTTTAAAGACAAGTACTGATTATTAAAAACTCATTTTATATAATGTAATTGGTGTAAATTACTTGATATAAAATCCAGGATGGAAGATTGACTGTATTTGAGCAACCTCATTGGGTTACAGTGACCAGGTGACATATTAGTTGGCTGATATCATTGGATTACTATGATTATGTCTTTGGTAATTGAGCACTCTCATTGGATCATAATGGCCACATGATTGTTGCATGTGACCATTATAACCCAGTGAGACTGTTTTTAATGGCAGATATCGAGTACTGTGCTGTATACAATGATAGCTACATATTATTTCATTAAACTGTTGTACTTCAACTTTTATTTTTAAAGTTTCAATTTAATCTTTCTCTAATTTTCTATTGATTATAGCTTACATTTTCTTATTTAGCAGTAATATGCTTAAGTTAAACTTTGATTAGGCTTAGTGACCAAGTAGTAATATGGTATTAGAGATATCTAATCTATAGAGATAAATCTAAATACCTGTGCATGCAAGTTAAAAATTCAATTGAATCATGGTCATCCATGATTCAATTGTAAAGCAAGATAGACTGAATCAATTTTTATTAAAAAACCAACATATTTCCTAATGTCCCTTAAGATTGTCACTATCATTATCACGTATGAAGAAACAAAACTGTCATTGTTATAGCAATGCAACAATTTGACTTACAATAATAGAATTTTATAGAAATTTTCGAATTATGCAGCTACTGATTTGTTGTTTAATCTATCAGAATAAAATAATCACAGATTGAAAAAAATCTGTGATTATTTTATTTCATAATTTTCACTAATGTAAGTTTTTATTATATAGAAGACTGTATTTGAGATTAATTCATGTATTCCTTGATGATCTTGGTTCATACTATCATTTCACGTGTTATTTTGATCTTGGTTTTGATATAAAGTTTTCTTACATTGTACAGTTGTATAAATTTCATAATGCCACAAAAAAGAGAGAACTCTTTAGGTAAATTAACTGTTAGTGCTAAAAGATATTATTTAATTCAAGAAAATGAAACATTATAAGATCAAACAAATTGACCGAATTCTAATAGAGAAAGAGAGAAGCAAAGAAGGGAACATTTGAAAAGGCACATATTTCAAATGGAAAATGTATCTATATGGGAAATATTTTCAGACTCCATTGAAGAAAATGCTGAATGTCATCTAAAAGGTTATAATTTAAGAAAAAGAGAAACTTCAGTACAACACCATGAACTGTCCAGGCAATGCTGGGCATGGGTCTGCTAATGTATATATATATATGTATATATGTATATATATATTCAGTTAACTGCATTTAAATTATAACAAATTAAGAAATAGTTTAATTAGCTAAAGCATTTGAATAAAATCATTTAGTTATTCTATTTACATTAATATAAATGATTAATTATTTATTTTTATAAAATAATCAGATAATGAATACTGTTTAAAATCCATAAGTTCATATACTAAACACTGATTAGTAATAAAAGACAATTTATTGACTCAAATACTGAAACACTTGATTATAAATCAACTATTTTCAGCAACTTATACTTTAGAACAGTGATTTTTAATCAGTGTGCTGCAGAACAGTGGTGTGCTGTGAAAATTTTTAAAGATCATAAATATTAAATTATTTTCAAAAGAAGTCCAAAGCACAATAAGTGTACACATCAAAAGTAAACCCTCTTTAAATTGTTTATACAAGTATATCATTGTTATGATAAACATATATATAATATAATAATAATATATATACATAAGCAAGCTTTTTTGATCATCATAATTTAAGTGTGCCACAGAAGTTTAACTATAAATTCAAGGGTGCTATGAGATTAAAAAAAAAAAAATTAAAAAACACTGCTTTAGAGATACAAATATTATTAAATTAAACATTACATTCAATAATACATTATTGAAAAGAACACAAAACTTAAACACATATAGAATATATTCAAAAAATTTCACCATTCACTACATTATTATTATTAAAATTAATGCTCTAAATCAGAGCTGTCCAACCCGCGGGCTGCATGAGGCCCAGTGCTGTATTGAATGCAGCCCAATATAAAATCATAAACTTCCTTGAAACATTGAGATTTTTATGTACTTAATGAAGTTAATGAAATTTTTATTACTTAAATGCCTATCTTCATTTCCTATTTCTATATATTTAAATACCTATCTAAATTTCCTTTTTCCATTTTCTAAAATATTATTATTTCAGTGATTAAAACTTCTTGACCTGCTCAATGATTTAAAAAAATTTCTGAATGAAAAGAAATCAAAGATTATTATGTTAAGACATTTTTGCTTATTTATCATGGTGGATATCATATACTGTACATTATTTACTAACTTTTTTTGTTAACATTGTTAACAATTATCGTTAGTATTAGCATATTTTGTGTGTGGCCCGAGACAAATTTTTTTCTTCAAATGTGACCCAAGGAAGACAAAAGGTTGGACACCCCTGCTCTAAATGATTTAATAATCTACTAAAAATTTCTAAATCAATTTTCATCATTTTTAGCATATAAAATCTAATTATAATTTAGCAAATAAGAGTTATTTGAGTTTTCTTTTTTTTTTTAATTAGCATATTCAATCTTCTAATGCAGAGATAGTGAACCTTTTTAATGATGCATTCTAAAATTGCTTAAATTTTAATAAAACTACATCTCATGTGCTAATTTGAATTTTAAACAGTATATCAGCTCCAAGTTTGCCTGCCAAAAATATTTGCCAACATGCCACTTTTTCATACTTGTTATAGGTTTATCATCCCTGCTTTAATGGATCCCGATAAATATATGTGAATAAACTCTAGCTTTATCTTAAAAAGTTTTTCAAATTGTTAACATATATTTATTGAGCAATAAAAAATTATTCCATGTTATATAGGCATCAAAATAGAGGTTGTACAATGATACCCATCTCTCTCCATTTTCTGTAATAATTTGAAGGCAAAGTTGTTATAATTATAACAAATCATGGAACAATCAGATCTGTAATAAACTCCATGACATCACAGAATCAAGCCAGTTGTCTAGTATTAAGAATCAAGCTATTTTGGAAATAGGAGAAAAATATTGCCCTTATAAAATTATAAAGGACATGATTAAGTATTTTTATTTGACACCCATCCCTTAATTGATAAAGAGATATTGACAAATAGTAATTAAGATCACAAATTGATTGATAAAGATCAATTGATCTGTATTCTTTGCAGCAGTTCAGGTATTGTGAAGAACAGTTTAGTTTTAAAATAAGGACAATTGATGAAACATTTACAACATTTTAATTATTCTGTTTTAATCTTTAAAATGCTTTCTAACATGATTTAAATTATTCTGCTTTTTTTGTCTTTTTTCAGCTATTAGTATTTTCTATAATAATTAATTTTCTTTTGACTTATTTATACTTATGTTATGACTTTTCACATTGTTTTTTGGAATTCAACTTTATTAGTATTGTTGTTTTGATTGATCTTATCAAATGTTGTTTGTTAATTTTATCTGCATTTTTAAAGTGACTTTTTCACTTTGTATCACATTTAGTGCAATTTGATTTAGATGATCTTTGTATTACAAAATATAATTAAATTGTTAACTGGCAAATAATTGACTTTAAACTGCAATGCATTAAAAATTTTTATCAGAAAAACTTGGATAGCTTGAGTTTTTCCATGAATTTCTTTAGTAATAAAATCATCAAAAACTCATGAGCTATCTAAAATTCTTAGGAAAATTTCAGTTTTTGGATAATACCAGACTAATGTAAAATGCATTATAATAAATTAAAATTTTATCAATTTTGAAATCTATAAGAAATAAAATATTTTAGATATTCAATTTGTGTCGCATATGTTTTTATACAGAATCTTGTATCTATTGATGATAATAAATTATTTTTATAATCTTAATTCTTTAAAAAGGCTTTCTTTTAAAATTTAAATTGATTTTACAGAAAAAATGGTAAATTACAGAAGCGAGGTAAAGTCAATTTAATTGGTCGCTTACAGTTATCAACAGAAAAAAGTAAAGAAGAAGATAATGAAAGTATTGTTCAGTTACGAATATTACGTACACAGGTATATAAAAATTTTTTTATATTGCAAATATAAATAAATTAAAATTTTTTAAAACTGGATATTTTTAAATAATTTCATAGTTTTGGCTATATTTTTTAAAAATTGAATCTATTCAGGCTAATTTGTTTTTTCACTGAACTTAAATATTTGTTCATAATCAGCTGATAAAATGTAGCAGCAATAATAAGATGTTATTCTATTATCTTGTAAGTATAAAGATACAATAAATTTAGTACTTATTTCAGCAATAGTTTTAAACCACAATTAGGTCTGGAATAAATGGTACATGACTAAATAGTCATGTATCATTTCTTCAAGTGCATAAATATTTTACCAGTTGAAATGTAATGATTGTGCACATTATTAAGACTGAGAAAGAAACATAATATTAACTGCTGTAATTATTGTAATTCAGATTATATACTAACTGAAAGAAGAAAAATTGAATATAACAATCAGAAAATGAATCCTAAACAAATTTTATTTATTTATGCTAATTTTATTGCATAAACAATAAAAATAACTGCTTTACTTTTGTTTTTATCATTACATAATATGGACAATAAGTTTTAAAAATCACTGATTCAAATTTACATTTCAATAGCTTCATAAATCTTTTCATGCAAATGAAATCATACACACATTTTATTCAAAAACTTTGGAAAAAAAAAAATGGTTATGATTAATAAAATTTAATTTTATTGTAGTCCAAAATTTATTAACAAATTTTTTTTAATTTTAGGAAGCAATAGTTAAAATAATGAAAATGAGGAAGAGAATTACAAATGCTCAACTTCAAACAGAATTAGTAGAAATTTTAAAAAATATGTTTTTACCATCCAAGAAGATGATTAAAGAACAAATAGAATGGCTAATAGAACATAAATATATGAAACGTGCAGAAGATAATATTAATGTTTTTATTTATATGGCATGATTTAAATATATTGGTGACTTATTGAAGAATTATTCTCCAATCAATTTCAAAATGCTGGATTTTTAATTGGCAGAATACTACATCAAATTAAATGATTTTCAACAAAAATTATTTCATATAGGACTATAATATATACATATATATATATATATATATGAGTTTAATTTAATAATGACTTATTGTTCCTGATTTATTACATTCATCAATATAAATTTAATTTGTGAAAGTAATATACAAATAGTCACAAGCCTTGAGTTGGATTAAAGCTAAATTAAAGAATCATCTGTTCAGTTGCATTACGTTTCAACATGGAAATGTTCCCAACTGAAAGATCACATAATTGGTGTGCTAACTGAAGTTATTGGAGAATTGTACATCATCATCATCATCATCATCTGTCCAAAACTTTACTTTGATCACCACCATATTATGCCTTCATCTGTAGATAAAAAATGAAACTATAATATTTTGAAGTTAATTTCTTATTATGTGTGCTAGAATATGAAATGTATTCTCTTAATACAAAATGATAATTTAGTTTTTTTTAAACTTGATTGAATGGACATAGGCAATAAATTATTATACATGTATATACAGTATAAAAATATTATAAATTCAAAATGATTTGATATATATATCATTTCTGAATACTTAGATTATTTTTAAACAAAATTAAATATACTGTGTTCTAGATATTTTTTTATCCTCTGAAAATTCAAATTAATAATTGCTTCCCTTGACTCTAATGAACTGCCTAAAATTTATTTAAAATATGCAAACAATTGAATTTTCTTTTATGTAATGATATTATGAAAATGAAAATCTACATTTACATTCTTAGTAATTTAAAAAAAGAATTAGGCAGCACATGCATTATTTATCCCGATTATTGCAGTATTTTTCGTGACAACATTAACCGCGATAATCGAAGTATTCCTGTATATGAATTAAGTATCCAGGCTTTAACTCATATAAGTTTATTGACCAAGCATAGCATTTCATTATTGCCTAATATTTAAATTTGATTCATTGTTGCATAAAAAGGACTTCATCTTTAAAAAATTTTGCTTTGCTATCTCAATTCTAGATTTGATTCTGTTTCATAGTTACTAGTATCATTTTATCCAGTATCCCAAGTATTTAAATTTATCAACTTTTTCAATTTTTCTACCATTTAGTAACAGATCAGATGATGCAGTAGAATTATTAACAAAAATATCATAAATTTAGTTTTATTAATGTTTATGCCAAATTTTCTGCTTTCTTTGGCTACAAGATCCAGAAGTTTGAAATCTTATAAAAGATCTTTATATATTAGTTGCAATTAAGATGGTGTTATCAGTATAATGAATATTGTTAATAATTTTTCATTACCCTAATGACTTCACTTCTTCCACTTTAAAATTCTTTCAAATAAAACTTCGGAGTAAGACCCGATCCACACTATTGAGCCGCTCACAGTTTGATCTTGCTCCACTCTTGGTCTGGTAAAATATTTCTGCATTGTTTATAATGAACTTGTTTACACTATGGGTAACAGTCAAATCTCTATCTGATCATGCCTTAAGGTTGACCAGAAAAAATATTTGACCAGAGTGTAATCAAGCTTATCTGGACCTGTACCGATAATGTGAATAGTCTTCTCTATAATAGCGTGAATACAGAGATTATTCACACTATTGGTACAGGTCCAGATAAGTCATTCCAATGCTTTTATTTTTTTAAAGTTTAAAAAAGTTATATACATTATGAACAATGGAAAAAGATATGTTTATAAGTTAAACTTGAGGGTAAATAGTACTAATTATATACATAAATATATACAAAGTGAAATTAATATAGTAATTTGAATTCATTTGAAAATATTTTGCAAATTTATCTTCATCTACTTAAATGAGGATACAGGGTGTATATAATATTCTCCTTCAAGTTTTCTTTGTATTAAACTTGGATATATCCACATCCTTCTTTTTACCTCTTTTTGTTTCTTAATATTTTCCTCCTCATCAAGAAGAATAACCTAATTGCTAACTTTTCAGATGAAAAATTTAATGCCATTTTCTGCAGTGCACCAGCAACTACATCCATCTTGGAGACCAGTTTCACAGATCTCCAGGATGGATGTAGTTGCTGGTGCTCAGTTCAGTGTAGTAGCTGGTGCACTGAACTGCTAGTGCTCAGTGGCTTCTTGCGCTGGTTGTTGATGCTCAGAACTGAACACCAGTGATCCTGGAGTTCAGTTCCAGGAGACATATGAGCGAATATGTGAATATGTTGTAAAATGATCAGTCCGGTCATTTTACAACATATAAGACTGAGAGCAGAGCAAGATCGAATTGTGAATGGCTCAATAATGTGGATCAGACCTAAGTGTTGAAGAAACGTGGAGACCAATTGCAACCTTCTCTTACTTCTCTTACTTCTCTTTTAATTCTAATATAATTAGTTTTTATATGAACTATTAAAATTGAGACTATCTAGTCCCAGTATAAGATTTATAATTCTGATATCTTTATCATCTAAGCCTACTTTTTCTAAGATCTTAATTAACTTGTGTTGTACTTTGTCAAATGCCTTTTTCAAAGTTTATGAAACAAATATATAAATTTGATATTTTGGTCTTAATATCTTTGGGCAAAAGCTGCAGGCAAAACAAAGCCTCCTTTGTTCCTTAATCCATTTCTAAAGCTAAATTGCTTCAATTATCTTTTTATATTTTTTTGTACATCTAGTTTTGGATAATTTTTTAAAAAATTGAATGTTTAGTTTATTAGGTTGATTTAATTTGAATTCATCATAAATTTTAGCATATGGTTTCTTTGGAATTGTGATAAAGGTTGAGTTACCAATCGTGTGATATTTTTCCTGTATCAAAAATTTTATTGAAGTTGACAATTTTATTGATATCTATATTTAGAAGTTTCATTATCTCTACAGGAATTTCATGAGTTTCACAAGTTTTTTGATGTTTTGATTGCTTTTTTCAATTTCAGGTTTTAAAATATTGCATCAGTTTTACTAGTTTAAATTTCTAGAGATTCATGCCTTTCATCTGTGAATAGTTTTTTTCCAAATATTCAGTCCATATTTTTTTTCTTTTCTGAATCTCCTATTACTAATTCATCTTATATTATTTTTGAGAATAATAGGATATAACTGTAATCAATAAATAATAATTAATTTATGTAAGTTTTGAACTAATTACATGATATATCTTAACTTTACTGCAATAATTTTATGTCTCCTGATTATATGCCAACTTTTGGTATTGCTCAAGGATCCTCCCTAAGCGCTCTCCTCTTCATTTTATATGTGAATCCAGTTTTTATTCTTAACATTCATTCCAAACTGCTTGGTTATGCTGATGACTTCAAACTGTATTGTAATAATAAATTAACTCTAACTAATGATATCCAGATAGTAGCAAATTTGGTTCACCATGAATAATCTAAAGATTAACTATAATAAATCAGCGTATATGATTTTTTCTCTTAAAAGTATCAGTGACATTTCACTTTTAAGCTGCTGTGGGCATTTAATTTATCTTACGGAAAACCATAAAAATTTAGGAATTATCTTTGACTCCTCTAACTAATGATATCCAGATAGTAGCAAATTTGGTTCACCATGAATAATCTAAAGATTAAGTATAATAAATCAGCGTATATGATTTTTTCTCTTAAAAATATCAGTGACATTTCACTTTTAAGCTGCTGTGGGCATTTAATTTATCTTACGGAAAACCATAAAAATTTAGGAATTATCTTTGACTCCAATTATCTTTTAAATATTATATTCATTATCTTGTAAACCAGCTTCATAAAAATCATCTGCTTTTACAAAAAGATACTTATCAAATATTTCAAGTTATCATGTTCTCCGTATGTGGTTTTCATCAAATTTTATTTCATTAATTGCCTTCGGAATCAATATCTATTCTTTTGCTCCAAGTAGATATCTTGAAAATCTTGCTGCAGCATATAATCAATATATTTCTGTTAAGAGTTCTATCATCAAAACCAACCAAACAAGATCTTCTTACGACCAGGAATGTCTTTCTGACTTTCCAACTATTGATAAAATTATATTCGTGCAAGATTCAAAAATGATCAATAAATATATAAATGGAACACTCATTGTAGATGTGATTTACTACAATGTTTCACAAGCCAGTTTAAGAAAATCAGAATTTATTCGTATCAAAAAATATCATATAGATAAATCGATAAACTGCTTCCTTGTTTGTTCTTCTCGAACATACAACAGATCTTCAATAAATATATAAATGGAACACTCATTGTAGATGTGATTTACTACAATGTTTCACAAGCCAATTTAAGAAAATCCAGAATTTATTCGTATCAAAAAATATCATACAGATAAATCGATAAACTGCTTCCTTGTTCGTTCTTCTCGAACATACAACAGATCTTACTGATTGCCAGCTCTTAAAGTACTATTTGTATTATATTATTATTATTATTATTATTATTATTATAGTACATCAATGTGGGCATGGAATATCTCTGGGTCAGTGTTATGTCGGACATGAGAGATTGTATTTTAAAATAGTATACAGTATATTTCGAAATAATTTTATATAAAAAATTTTGCAAAATTATTTTGAAATTATGAATAACATTTTTATTTCACACAATTACAATATTTTAATTTTTTTTTATTTTATTTAATTTGTGTATCATTTTATATTTTATGAATTCCAGTTTAATTGATAAATTATTTGATCATAATTTCATAATAAATATTTTTTATGAATTCATTCTACTACTAAAAAACTCAAACCATTTAAAGTTTTTTAAATACTGTAATTAATTATTCCAACTTTGAG
Source organism: Olivierus martensii (assembly GCA_000484575.1). Classification (NCBI taxonomy): domain Eukaryota; kingdom Metazoa; phylum Arthropoda; class Arachnida; order Scorpiones; family Buthidae; genus Olivierus; species Olivierus martensii. The sequence goes on along the minus strand of AYEL01068529.1, from coordinate 15,757 downwards.
TTTTTTTTATTAGCAGATAACTGATTTTAATATGTCGACTTTAAATTAAAACTGAGAAGAATAGTTTAAAACAGCATGTTTTGAAAAATTAATTTTATGGTGAAAAACTTTAATATTAAAACTGTAATATATGAAATGTTTATAGTATATTTGTAATTTGAAAGTTTATTATTCTAAAATTAACTTTTAGAACAAAAAAATAATAAAAAATAATAATAATTTCACAGAAAATAAATACTGAATAGTACGATTGCTATGAGAAATATTAATTTTTATATTCTCAATAAAGATATGTTGGTTACGTTTACTGGCAACGAAAATTCATATATAACTAGACATTAAACTAATCGCAATTTTTTTTGTTAATTTAATTTAATTTTATATTTTGTCAAAATAAATGCCAATTAAATAAATTCGATTAAAATGATTCTTGAAGAATTAACAGCAAATTACATTATTGAAAATTATAACTTATCATATAAATTACATTAGCAAAGAAATTAAAAAATTCAAATAAAAATTTTTCATGATTACTATACTGTATTATGCTTTTTTATTGAGTATTCGTCTGTAAGGAAGAAAAAACAATGAAAACTGTTCTATTACTTCTTTATTGCGTTATACCATATTTTTAAGCACAACACTTCGCGCTTCAGATTAAAAATTTATAAAATTACAGTACAGTACTATAATTGTGAATATCTAAGGACTTTTACTCTTTCATATTAACATCTGAGGATTTTTTGAATTATAACAACAAGTTTGATGAAGTTAATCAAATATAGAGCAGAGCATATTCGTTTTATTTATTTATTTTTATAACACAACATTATTTTATTTATATAACAATAGTAATCACTTTTTGTTCAGAATTAAAAATTTATTTTTTATATAGTACAGTATATAATTTAAAAATTAAAAAAAAAAATGTTAAAGGAAATGCAGTCTATATATGCTTTGATTAATATTCATGATATCCTGTCCCATTAAAATCCAAATAATAGAAATGAATTTATGTTATAAATTTCGTCACAATTGCTATCATAAATGATTAATTTTCTTATAATTTTAAATAAATATATAATACAAATTTAAAGTTATAATAAAATATAATACAGAGTATATTCCAGAATAAAGAATTCCGGCATTCCGTTAGAATTAACATAAATACTGTATATTGAAAGATAAATAATATCAGGTAGCGTTATTTTCAAGGAAGTTGTGTAGAATTGCGCCAATCCAGTCTCCATTTACTAAGAACATATGTTATACTAATGTAAAAAATATTTAATAAAATAAATTATTTAAGCAATGTGTCCATTTTCTTATTAGCTGAAAAATTGCATTAAATAATTTAAATAGATTTTTCTATTAATTTAAATTAGTTCTCACTTATTTATGATAATATAATAATTTTATAGGCAGAATATTATAATTTATTTGAATTTTTACGAGTAAATTATAGGTGAATAGATTTAAAAGCTTCCTATGGGTCATGTAAATAGGCTCTATATATTGCTAATGATGCTGCAATCTAAAACTTTGACGCTTTTGTTCTAGATTTAAAATTTTTTATTTTACAAAATTCTAATTAATCTTACTTCGATCTAAAAGAGAATCAGAATTATTTAAATTGGCTCGATCATTTAATAGGATAGAAGTAAAAATTAAAAATCTTCACTTATAATGCGGTATTTGTTTAAAAATCTCAAATAATCGATTTTAAGCTTTTTTGTAATATTATATATTTATTAATTCTGTGACGTTTATAATTTATATTTATTGATCTGAAATTTACTGATTGATCTGTTGTTAATAAACAAAAATGCCTAAGTCGACATTTGATGGTATCTTATAAAATTCAATCGATTCATTATCGACCAATTGTTGTTGACTTAAGTTACATCATATCGATGACGTATCTATTCTGACCCTAGACGATTTATAAAATCAAAAGTTAAATACGAATACCTTACAAATAACTAGCACAGATTATTTAGATAAATTACTCAGAAAAACAATGGCAACCAGATATAAAATAGCATTTGTGGGTTCGGCCTTATCATTATTTATGTTTATTACTTTGTTTTGGATGCAGTTCGGATCTACGGAAGTTGAAGATTTAAAGAAATCTAATAAAGTAAATAGAGAAGACGTTAAGAAACCTTCTGCAAAATTAAAATGTGAGGTGAGTCGACTATCAAAAAAATTCAAATTAATAAAAAGGAAGAATTCGTTATATAATATTTTTGGGAAGGAAATGACGCTTTATAGATTAATATTTTGTAAATATTGCAATGAAATATCATTATAAAAAATCGAAACAAAATAAATAATTTTTTTATTTATTTTAAACTACGAGATAAAATATAATATTTATATAAATAAGCGTACGGTGCTATATGAGATAATGAAAAATAGACTCATGTTATCAAATAACAAAAATTCTCAAATTTGTATTTTTTTAATACCATTATCATTATAAAAAATTATTTTTACTTCATCTTTTTAATTCATTTTTAAACCAATTTCAGCTTCCAGTCATAAATTGGTACAAATTGATAAATTGGTAGTCAAAATGCTATTGTAATAAAATAACATTTTGACTACCAATTTCCAACAGATTTTATTTTATTAAATAATCTATTCTATTAGTAGTTAATTAATAAATTATAGTAGGCTTTACATGTCAAACAAATGGACATATTCATTAATATAATCCTATGAAATGGCATCAAAAAGTTATTAAATGATTCTTGACTTCCATAATATTTTGAATTTAAACCTTTAAAATTATTCATGCTTAAATATGAAATATAGGGGAAGGTGGGGTAAAACAGGGTATCCCTGTATCTCCGTGATGACCGCTACAATCTAGCAGCGAACTCACAAATTAGCTCTAAGTCACCATTATGCTACTAGATATTGAATTGAAGACGACTGTGCACGCTAGTTGCTTTGCTAAAATGTTTTAAAGGTTTTGTGCTGAAATATTTCAATATTGTGATTAATATATACCATTCTGTAGTGTTATATGCACGAAGAATTATTATCGATAAGTACCCGTATTTATGAACTTATAAGAAATATTTTAACACATTGATCGATATTTTACCGCATCATTAAATGTATATATACCATTTTTATTAAAACATGTTGTGATGGGGCAAAACTGGATATCGAGGTATCAGTCAAAACCAGGTAGTAACAATATCTCTTTTTCCTCGGGTATACTGGATACTAACAAGTAAGATAAGAAGGCTTCTAAATGAAAACTTTTTAAAACCACAAAAGTCAGTGACACAAAAGGGGAAAGCATAAAAGCAATCGAAAGAAAAAAAGGAAAGTAAAGAAGGTTAAGAAAAGTGAAAAAAAATATTGAAAATACAGAATCGTCCTCAGAGAAGGAAGAAAACACTGAATCCTGCATATTTTGTAACGAACTATATGCATATTACAAACCAAAGGAAGAATAGCTCCAGTATTATACGTGTCAAGGATGGCCCATGAGACTTGTTCAAATACAAAGGAAGAGGATAACATTTATACGTGACTTTGCTAAAGTAAGAAACTGCACTTTTTTAATTTTTGCAAATAAAAATTTTGAAAATGTGGACTGTTACATGTATTCAAATGGGTACCCTATCCATAGGGCAAAACCGAGTACATAAAAAGTGCAAGCTGGGTATTTGCACTTAAAAAAAAAAAAAAACCTACCTAAGAACAAACACACTTTTGACATAAAAATTCATAGTTCCTGATAGTTTAATATCTATTGAAGCCTAATAACATAATTTTGAAATTTTTCTGCTCAAATTAAAAAAAAAAAAATATGTGAATTCAAAATTAAGGTACCGGTTTTGCCCCACCTTCCCCTATACTGTAATCTTATTTCGTAATTGACTTAATACAGTGATGTTCTTTTTATTGAGCTTATTCCTGGTCAGCATTTAACATCAGAAAAAAATTAAATAAAAGGAAATCATTACAATCAACCATTACTTTAATTGAATGCTTAAAATTTTTTCGATGTAAAGCAATAGAAAATCATCGAACTATTCGTAATTTAAAAAATTGTCGATGATGTAAATTTTAAATAAAAGAATCTATTATATTTCGATTACTATTTCAAAAATAAATTTTTATAGTAGCAATATATATTCATCATCATTGGAAGTTCAGTATAGGATGCGAAATGATGTAAAATTGATAAACTGTAAATTAGCCCTTAATTTTTTATTAAATAAAGATGAATTACTAATACGACTAAAAAGTGAATTATTATTGCTCAAGACCGATTACAATATCATGGCATTGCCTAAATATTTTACTCTTATTTGAAAAAGATTGACGACAACAAGACCACATCATAATAAAGAAATTAGCATTTTTATTCGAATTGAATAATCTCAGAATCGCTTAAAGTTCACTACGTTGTAAACCAGTGGTGACCAACCCTGAGCTCGCAGTTGGTCTGTTATTCTGTTGGTGTATAGTTTTGATAATGTTTGTTTAGTTTTCTTCTGTTCTGTGAGTCTGGCACAGCAAGCCAGACTCACAGAACAGACTTGCTGTGGAATCCCAAATACTTGTACACCTCACCCTCTTCCATGGATTCAATAGTGTCTCCATTTTCAAGAGTGAAGCTTCCTTTCTTTAGGACTCCCTTTTCTATATGGAGTGTTTTGCATTTGTCTAGGCCAAACTCCATGTGTATGTCTTTTGAAAATGTGTGCGTAATTTGTAACAACTGTTGTAGCTGTGTTTGTGTTGAGGCGTACAGTTTAATGTCGTCCGTGTAAAAGAGATGTGAATGTGTGTAGTGTGTAGTTTGATTTTGTCTAATGTCGTAGCCACAGTTCGATGTGTGCAGTTTGTTGGAGAGTGGAGTTAGGACGAGGCAGAACCAAAGTGGGCTGAGCGAATTGCTTAAGAGACCACGTCTAATGTGTATGGGTTCTGTGGCTATGTGATTGTTTATGTGATGGGTTCTGTGGCTACGTGATTGTTATTTATGGTGATGTACAGTGTTTTTTTCCAGTGTTGCATTATGTTTTGTAGGAATGTGATATATTTGGTATTGATTTTGTATAATGTATAATTTATAGAGTTGCAGTGTGTGTATTAGCCATGAATGTGGTATGCTGTCAAATGCCTTTTTGTAATCTATGTAAGCTGCGACTGTCAAATGCCTTTTTGTAATCTATGTAAGCTGCATGTAAGTATCTGTGTTGTCTGTGTACCTGTTTTAGTATGTTGTATCGATATCAGCTGCTCTTTGCACCCCATGTGACTTCTACGACAGCCTTTCTGTTGTTCTATGAGAATACTGTTTTCTTCGAGCACCCCATGTGACTTCTACGGCAGCCTTTCTGTTGTTCTGTGAGAATATTGTTTTCTTCAACGTGTGCATATATTTTGTTGGTGATACATGAGGTTAAAATTTTGTATAGTGTTGGTAAACAAGTGATTGGTCTGTATTGTGATGGGTTTCTGGTGTTTGTGCTCTTGGGTTTCATGAAAGTTATACCGTGTGTAAGAAAGGAAGGTGTGTCTTTTGGTTCGTGTATGAGATTTGTGAGATGTTTGGCCAGTAAGTAATGAAAACAGGTAAAATGTTTGTACCAGAATTTCTGGATGCCATCTACACCAGGAGCTTTCCAGTTGTGAGTGTATCTAATTGTGTTTGTGAGTTCTTCAGTAGTTATGGTGGTATAGGGCAGACTTAGCACAAAAACCTTTGATCTACCGATAGCAGTTGGCACACTCCGAGGCTGTGCAGGAAAAGGCTCGCGCGGACTCGGTTTGCATCATTCGCATTCGTGCTGAAATGTGTACATACGACGACGACGACGCAACGGTATATTATGCTTGTAAATTGATATTAACGACTGAATTGTGTGTATTATCTGTTGAATAATTGTTTCTAATAATTCACAAATTTATTAAAGTTATTTTTGGATAAAAATATTTATTTATAACGACAAAAAAGAATTCTACTTAACATGTCTGAAGCAGAATCAAGTAAACGGCCACGTTTTTAACACAGAAGTGAGATGGCTTAGCAAAGGCAAAGTATTAGAACGTTTTCTTAATTTGATTGTTGAAATAAAAGCATTTCTCGAACAAAAAGAGGAAATTTATAGTACTCTTGAAAATCTTAACTGGTTAGGTGATTTAGCTTTTTTATCTGACATTTCTCAGAAATTAAATCAGCTAAATCTCGAATTTCATGGTGAAAATAAAAATTTGGTAGATTTGGTAAGTGCTATTAAAGCATTTAAAGGTGGAGTTCTCTTTGGAGTTCACATTTTCAAAAAAAAAATCCTTGGCGCATTTTCCTGAAATGTCAAAAATATTTCTAGAAAATCAGTTAGATTCCGGAATATACGTTAATTATCTAACTAAATTAAGTAATGATTTTAATGAAAGATTTAGTCAATTTGACGATTTGAAACTGATTTTATTTTTTTTCAAAATCCTATGAATAACATTGACGCTACTACTTTAAGTACAGAATCAATAAATTTAATACAATAAATATAGAAAATTTATAATTAGAAATTAAATGGAGAATTATTTAAAAATGCTTTACTTGCTGGTGGCAATTCTCTCTTTGATACTTTTTCTAATTATAAAGAAGAATTACAATATGATGTCGCTTTGAATGCTATGAACATGGACGACAAAAAAGAATTGACATTTGGAAATTTGTTGATTCATATAAATATCCAATATTAAGAAATTGCACTGAAGCTAAAATCTTTTTTGGATCGACTTATCTAAATGAAGCCACGTTTTCTTCAATGGAAGCCACGTTTTCTTCAATGCAATTTATTAAAAATAAGTTTAGATTACGTCTTATGGATGAAAATTTGAATGATTGCTTAAGAATAGCATTATCAAATTACAGTCATGATTTTGAAAAATTCTGGGAAGACATACAGTATCAACCTTCTCATTAAAGAAAAAGATAACTTTTTTTATGTTTATATATTTTATATATGTGAAATTGTTATTTTTGTTACTTATTATTTACCATTTATGTACCATGAGCTATAATGATTTTATTATATTATTGTAACGCTAATATATTTTTCTATTCTATCTGCTACCCATCTAAAAAAAAATTCATGCGCCCACCGCGCTGTAAAAATTTTTCGTTCCGCACTTACTTTCAAAAAGATTGGCCACCACTGCTTTACACCAAGCTTTACACTTACCAAGATAGCAAGCAGCAGAACAACTTTAGACCCGTTTATATCCATAAGAACGTATTTTTAATTTTTATTGATAATTAATTGACTGAATAATAAAATATTAGAAATATTAGACATTGATCTAAATCTATTATTATTAAAATTAATAAGGTAGCAAAATTTGCCATTTATTTTTTATTTTATTTTTTTGAATATGAAAGTATTTATTTTGAAAACCAAATTGCATAAAATTATAATATAAACCTTAGGTTAGATTAAGGTTTATTCTAAGAATGTCATCCGGATATGCAGTCATTTTAATCCAGCTTGAGCTAATATCTGGAATGAAGTTAGCCTTGGGATTGAAGAACGAAATTATCAATCAACAAAAGGCAGATAAGGCTGAATGATTTTAAATCTACTGGTCAACATTTAATCATTTAGATTATTATATATAATCCTTATTGTGAAAATAAATTATTATTACAGTATCTAAAAAAAAAGCTTTGCGCAGATAAAAATTTACTTTCATTCCACTGCGAGACGTATTAATCTAAAAACTGTCATTATTTGTTAAATAAGAACAATGAAAACATTAAAAGAAATTATAGAGTATAATTACAGATCAAACATAGATCATACAGATCAAACAGTTAATGTTATATATTTTCTATGATCGGAGTGTGTAATGATCGGGATGAAATATATAAGAACTGTGCATATAGATGCAAAATAAAGCGAAAATATATTTATTGTATGCAGCGCCGGATTACCCATTAGGCGGAGTAGGCAATTGCCTATGGGCCCCATGCTTTTTAGGGGCCCCGCAACATTAGATTAAACTGTATATAATATATATATATATATACATACACACAAAGAAATCCTTAAATGAAGAAATTTTGATAACAACAAAGAAATGTTTGATTGCAGTATTAACAAATCTTACTGAATACAGGAACCTATTCCTACAAACAACTAAACTTATCGGGGTACGATTTACAATAAATATGAAATATTTACACATGTACACATGTATTATATTTGTTGTTTGTTGTAATATATAGGCCGTGGATGTTGCATGGGATCTGTACCTGCGAATTTGGTTAATGTTTCCTGGAGTGTGTCAGTAAGTTTAATTATTAGGTCTGTGTCAGTGTTGTTGATGGGCTGCGTGTTATTGTCAATGTATGTTATTTCTGGTGTCTGTTCCACTTTGTGTTCTGTTTGTGTGTGTGAATCAGTTTCATGTTGTGATATTTGTCGTGCTACCTGAGTTTTAATGCTTTCTAATGTACTGTGTGGTATTAGGTTTCTGTGAATGATGGTTCTTCTTTGATCTGCTATGCGTTGTTCTGTAACTGTGATGTTTGGGTATCTGCATTTGAACTGCATTTTGTCATAGAGTTCCCTTCTGTACCCTGTAGTGTCAGTTTCTAATTTTGTAATTGTGTAGTAAGTATGCATGATGAATTCGTTCATGTCAGTTGTCCATTTCATGCATTGGCGTGGTTTTCCAGCCTTGGTGGTCTCTGGTTGAGTTTCCAGGGAAACACTTTGGCTGGTTGGGCTCTGATGTGGTGACCCATTCTCTACTGTGGGTATTTGTATTGCAGTAGCCTGACTTGGATTGGTACTGCTTTCGCCACCAGTGGCCAAGGGAGACTGTAGTAAGCTTTTCGAATGTGAGCCTCTGCCTAACTCACAGATGCGGACCTTGTTAACCCTGGCGACGTCCGAGCCGGTGTGCTTTCGTTTTCTGCTTTGTATCATGGTAAACTAGAAAAAACACCACGGAGGTGGGGACACCTGCTAGCATTTAGTTGAGCATAATGGAATAGCCTTCTAGTCTAGGGTGACCCTACCAGAAAAGGATTTCTGACTTGCATCGCCTATTCCGCCCATGTACACTCCTCCACCACTTTGAGGCAGCTTAGCAGGATTCAGGAGCGTTATTATTATTATTACTTTCTATTATCTGTATTTCTTATATATTGTTTGTGGGGGTCATCTGTTTTTGTAGGGTATTTTTTCTTGAAATAAATATTCATTAATCAGAATTTGCACTTTAATAGATTTTTTTTTATTTGGCTTTTGATCTCAATGTAATTGTGACGGCATTAGTACCTAAGATACATTATTAATTTCATCTTACATTGTTCTCACTACAATCATGAACATAACACTATCCATGAAAGGAAAAATTGGCTTTATAATTTAAATTTCTTTATGGAAAATAGTAACAATTTCAAACTATTTCCTATATTCATTACTGATACTGGTGCTTTTCAACCAACTAATTTCCATAATAATCACCAACCTTAGCTCATCCTCATCAGTATGTAGTTTTACTTATGATGACAGTATCTTCATGTTTTTTTTCATCTTTGGAGCTACTGCAGAGTTTAAGTTGTTCTGTGTCAAATTCTGCCAGTTTTGTGGTTCTGTGATCTACTGTTCCATAATAATCACCAACCTTAGCTCATCCTCATCAGTATGTAGTTTTACTTATGATGACTGTATCTTCATGTTTTTTTTTTTTCATCTTTGGAGCTACTGCAGAGTTTAAGTTGTTGTTCTGTGTCAAATTCTGCCAGTTTTGTGGTTCTGTGATCTACTTTCTATGCTCTAGTGGTCAGCCTATCTCATCATTGTCTTGTTTGTTTACACTAAATCTACTTTTAATCTGTAGTCACTTCTATAGATATGGTACCTTTTTTTTTTTTTTTTTGTTATTGTTGACATTTGTAATAGCTCTTTTAATTAGTATGTTTATATTAATTCTTCTATTTCCACTAGTGATCTGTCATGCTCCTTATGGCAGAAACTTCAGTTTTTTCTTTTTTCCTTCATTATTATTATTATTATTATTATTTTATTCTTCAAGGCTAAACTCATGTATAGCTTACTGCCTTTTTCTTTAAAATAAATAAATTCTAGCCTAGCAGTGGTGTAAAATTTGCTATTTCAAATTATGTAATACAACCAAACAAATTTATATGCAGATTTGGCTAAGAATTACTCCAATATTTGCTAGATGGTTACATAACAAAGATTATTAATGTTAGTCACATTGTTTAATATAATTATTTTTAAATTTTACTTAAATATGTTTTATTTATAAATTATATAAATGATATTTGTTTAAAATTAATTGTTCCCTGTATATGAAGATTTTAGTTGAAAGATTACCATTTTCTGAATAATCCACAAAATTGTAAAAATTTAATTAGTCATTCATTCATGCCAATAGAAAATTGTGCTTATTGGCTTTGTGTTTATTTTCTAACATTGGAATTTTATTTTTTTAACAAAATCTTGGAATTTACAGTTTTTAACTTTTATCATCAAATATCTTAATTTTACCATTTACAGAATTAACTGAATAAAATTGTTTAATCCAGTATCTTTATTTATTAATCATCCATTCAGTCTAATATCATTAACTAAAAATTTATACTGATATTTTAAATGTATAGATAGTAAGTTTTACCACTTTCAATGACACAGATGATAAAACAAGCACTTTAAGCAGGAAAATAATAAATTAAATTATCATGCATGCACGTGTGTGCGTGTGTGTGTATTTTAGTCCTTTCTGTGTGTGTTGTGTGTGTGTGTGTGTGTGTGTGTGTGTGTGTGTGTGTATGTATGTATAATATATATATATTTTAGTCCTTATTTTTATTCTCACTTATTGAAAAATTTTATTATTAGAAAAACATGGATTTAGTAAATTTCATTGAGAGCTATATATATATTATATATATATCCACAGAAAAGGAAGATCATAGAAATGCAAAATAGCTTTCAGTGAAATTCACTAAATCCATGCTTTTCTAATAATAAAATTTTTCAGTAAGTGAGAATAAAAATAAGAAAGGACTAACATATATATACACATTATTTTTCATTACAAGAAAATCTAATATATTTTAAAATTTTTTTAAAAAAGATGATTTATGATTTCTGTATAATTATTCCAATTATATATTGAGTTCTTGATTACCTATCTACCTGTCTGTTTAGCCTTGACATTTTACTATTTTGATCTTAGTTAAAGGATATCATGTCAGTTATCTATTAAAAGCACAAAGTTAATTCTTTTCTTTTTTCTTTTGTTCTCTATATTTAAAAGCCTTAACAAAATACATATTATTAATTTTAAATCAAATATATTTAATAGGACTATATATTAATTTATATAAATTATGTTAAAGTTCCTAATTTAATAAGAGAAAATGTATTTTAAATATATTATGAATGTAATAAAAATTTAAACATTCTTCAAATTAACAATTAATGTGAAAATTAAATTATGAATTAGAAAAATAAATTTAGATCTACTAATCTTTCATAATTAGAAAAGTAAAAGTTTTAAAAACTTGTACTAATCTTTCTAAATGTAATTATAAGGTTATCATTGTAAAATAAAATTTGTAATTGATAAATTGTAGATATGACTTACTAAATCAGTTTAAACTGATAAAAAATTCTCAACGAATATTAATTTTGATTGAATAATGAAATTTAATCAATAAAACAAATCCAATATATTGAATTTGAGATTTTATATTGTTATATTATAAATTTAAAATGAATTGTTTATTTAAAATTGATATGGAATATTCTCGATATTGACATATTCTTGCTATGTCTTATTTCATTTTGTTTTTTATGAAGTCCTAAGAGTTCATTTTTTGTTTTTCCCTACAGCATTTAAATGGAATGTTGTTTTTAAAACTTTTATATATAAGTAATATATGTATAGAGAAGAGCAAAAATTTTAAGGTGACTTATTAATCTTCTTTTACTTGTCTCTGTATGCTTCTTAGAAAGATAAGGTTAGAATGAGCTGAAAAAATGGTTGATTATGGTAGTGATAAATGAAGCAAAGTTGTATTATCCAATAGAAAGAAGTGAAATTTGAATGGCTCAGATGGATGAAAATTTTATTAGCATGATATTAATAAAGAACCAGAAACTTATTTCAGTAGACAAAGTAATGGAAGATCTGAGATGGTTTTGGGTGTTTTCTGGGCTAATGAAACAAGTGATATTGCATTTTTAGATGGAATACAAAATTTGAAGTAGTATATTAAAATGCTTTCTAAGAAATTTCTACCTATAATACAAAAGGATTGTTTTCAGCAAAATAATGCTCCTATTTAAACATCTCCTGTAACAAAACAATTCAATAGGAAATTAAGGTTTTGGATTGGCCTAGATGTCCAGATTTAAATAAACCCCATTGAAAATGTCTGGGATAATTATCAAGAAATATTTGTCAATGGGTCAATATAACACAAAAGATGAACTCAAACATGCTATCCAGAGCGAATGAGCAACCTTGAATTATATTACTTGACAAATCTCATAATATCTATGAAAACATTGTCTTGATGTGATTAAAAGAAAAGAAAACACTACTTTCTATTAATTTATTCTAAAAATTACATAAAATTATTTACATAGAGATATATAGTGTGTGCATGTGCGCGTGCGTGTACGTACACTATTTCTAACAGTAATCAATATATTCCGGTTATAATGCAAAATAGATACCATGCATAAGGAGGGATAGAAATAAAAGACAAGGACTGATTTGAACACTTTACTGACAGTTTTATTACAGAAGTAATAGAGGTAAGTGTGGCAATTCTTATAATAGGTTTTCAAAAATGCTACCATCCATGTCAATACACTTTTCAATCTGGGTCAGAACCAGGGTAGCCATCTGTCCTGATTTCAGTGTGAATGTCCCAACCAGAAGTCCCTTGTCCTGCTTTATTACTCAGAAATCCTGCCATCTCACAATTTCATATAATTATCACAAATTTCAATTTTAAAAATGTTTTATCAGTCAATGAGCAACACTGAAAAAAGTGGACAGGTGATGATAAAAAAAAAAATGGTAACTTTTTTTCTAAATTCAAGGCACCAATTGTGCTGAAAATAGTTGGTTATATTTTATCAATTCTACATAGTAATTCTGCATCTGAGAGAATTTTCATCTTGATGGAGACAGCTTGGCACAAAGAAGTAATTTATCACTAAACAATCTGGAAAATGAACTAATGGTCAAAGAAAATTACAAATTAACATGCCCTGATTTTCAAAAATTTTAAATATTCCAAATGTATAAAAATTCTAAATCTTGCAAAAAGCAAAAATATATTCTCATGATGATGATAATACTTATTAATTACAAAACATTATTTATTTATATGATTTTTATACAGCTATGCAATTTAATTTTTCAAGAAAGTATATTATGTATAAAAATTAAAACTTATTTTTGTTAATTTGTTCTATTAAAAAATTTTATGTAATTAAAAAAATTTTTATTTCCCCTTTCACTCTCTTTTTGTACCAATTTCCTATTTTCAAAAGATGGTTACCCTGGTCAGAACATGACTGGTTGCTTGGTGGAGATTATCCTGATGTTCCTTGATTTGGATAATAGCATCCATTATATGAGCAATTAGTTCATTATGTGTATGCATTCACATGTGGTAAACCTCACTCTTCATTCATCCCCATAAACAAAAATCTAAGGGTGTGAGGTCTGGTGACTGTGGTGGCCAGGGAATGAGATTGCTATGATCGATCCACCAGTTAGGAAATGTGTGATTGAGATACTGGATAATCCTTCTGGTATAATGGGGCAGTGCTCCATCATATTGCAGGTACATACAACACCATGTTGCTAAGGGTACAGCATCTAGTTGTTGGGCTAGGGGTTAGTTCATTTTGCATGAAAGTTCAAAGTTTCTCCTGTCAAACATTCATTGAAAATAACTGGCCCAATCAATATATCATCGAGCATGCCATACCAAGTGTTGTCAGCAAATTTTGTTTGGTAATTAGTTTCCACAGTGTAATATGGGTTTCTGCGATCCCACATGTGGCTGTTTCTTATATTATTCATGCTGTTCCGGGTGAAAGTAGCCTCATCTGTGAAAAGTATGATTGGCAATATTGTCCTGTTTAGTCTTAACCAGTGACAAAATTGTAAATACCTGTTGCTGTTCCCTGGTGCAAGATGTAGTACATATTGCAAATGAAAAGGATACAAACCCTCTGCATGCATTCTTCACCTTATGCGAATTTGTGGCATGCTCGAGGAGAATGAGATGTGCAGAAATGCATCATGTGCTTGTTGTTGTTGTACGCTGTGCCATTGTCACAATGTTCTCTACTTCAACATTTTGTGTTGCTGCATGCTCCAATGACACATGCACACTAGGAAGGTTCCCCAATTCCTGCAATGAGGAGAAATGTCTTTCTATTTGGTACTCTGCACAATGGAAATCATCTCCAGAATTCATCAGTGGCTGCATTGAAACTGCCATTACAGTACCCATACATGAATACTATATCTGCATATTCGGCATGTGTGAAGGTATGTGGCATCTGTAATATGATGCATCACTAGCAATATCACAATATTTCAAATATTGTGATATTGCAAATATTGCATCTGTAATATGATGCATCACTAGCAATATCACAATATTTCAAATATTGTGATATTGCTATCACTTATACTTATGATGATGTAATCAGTAAATTCTATTATTAGTCCATGCAATTTCAGGGGTTAGTCCCTAATTCAATGTTCTGACATATAAAAAGCATTCTTTTTTTGTATCTGTTCTTATAGTTTTGTTTGTTATACTTATTAAGATAATATATATTGTCTTAGTAAACATTAGTAATGAGAAATCCATAAATTTTAGGCATTTATGACTTATGGACCACTCCAACTTACTTAATTTTCTTAACTTCATAAACCATTTAACATCGTGATGTAATCAGTAAATTCTATTATTAGTCCATGCAATTTCAGGGGTTAGTCCCTAATTCAATGTTCTGACATATAAAAAGCATTCTTTTTTTGTATCTGTTCTTATAGTTTTGTTTGTTATACTTATTAAGATAATATATATTGTCTTAGTAAACATTAGTAATGAGAAATCCATAAATTTTAGGCATTTATGACTTATGGACCACTCCAACTTACTTAATGATGTTAAATGGTTTATGAAGTTAAGAAAATTAAGTATTATGAAGTTAAATGTTTTATATAATTGCATAAGTTTTTTTAAAAATATTAAGTTAGATTATGACTTCTCCTTATTATTGGTATATGCAAAGTGCTAGATTTGGATTCTCTGGTAGAAGCAAAAGTGAATTTTATCTTAATGTGATATAATTTTATATAAAATAATATACTTATATCTGATACAATCAATGAAAAAAATAAGCAAGAAAATCATAAACAATCAATTATTCATCAATAATAAACGACTGGATTATGGAATTTATTTTTTACTAAAACAATTTGAGGAACAAATACAGTGGTACCTTGGTTAATGACTGTAATCCGTTCCAGCGGAACCGTTGTTATCCAAAGCACGATTCCCCATAGGATTTAATTGAAAATTGATTAATTCGTTCCGGTTCCTTCCCACAACCATAGTAAATATTAAAAATTCAGATAAAACTCATTTAAAATGTCCTAAAAATATGGAAAATATCATTTATTTATTATA